>VMDR010005148.1:0-53764 GCA_007922815.1 Macrotus californicus | reverse complement strand
GGAATGGTTTGATGTAAAATCACTACACACTCATTAATATACACTCATTAATATATGAGGCCAAGTACATATTCTCTGCAAGAGCATATATACTTTATGTTTTTCTACCATTCTGGATGTTTAACACAATTTCTTCCTACCCATTCTTCAAAGTTAAGGGATATCTTCTTGGGAAATATTTAGAAATCACAGAGAGAGATAGAGGTACTGAAAACTTGCGAAAGTGTTTTAGAGCCTTATATTCAAAAGACAAAATAGAAAAAGGTTTCCAAAAGTTAGAGACTGGTAATTTCCTTGTTAGTTCCCTGAAAAATCTTGTGTAAAGTATTTAAGCAATGAATCATGAACCTCCTAAGATGAAGGTAGTAGCATGAAGGAGTCAAATAGATTATTTAAAGTTCATACGATCTTCTTTCCAGAGAAGGTGAGTATGCTAATAGGTCAGGGAAATAAACATCTGTGTCATATTGAATCTGGCTTCCTTGAAGACTTTTGATGAGATCTTTCAGAAGATACTTGTAGGGACAGTGGAGCAAAGTGGGCTAGATGGATGAGTAGGTGGATTCGCAGAAAGCTGGACAACTGTTCCCAGAAGTAGTGGACTAACAGAGTGCATATCGTCCTGAACAGCAGTCACATGCAGAGTGATAAGCACTTTAAGGAACAGACTTTAAGATACATACTTCATGTTATCATATCTGAATCTAACACTAAGTTGAAGGGATGGCAAAAGTGGTAGATTAATAGTTTCCCAACCAGATTGATCATAATGATTTTCCAGGAGAGATGTTAAAACAGCAGTCAGAACCCTGACCCACAACTACTGAATCAGAGCCAGCAGAATTGGGGTCCAGGAAACATTCTCTTACAATTCTGCTGATCAGTCAAGTTGGAAAACCACTTTCCTAGATGATAAAAGTAAAATCCAAGTATTAATATTTTAAAAATAATAAATATTTTAAAAAGGAAATAAAAATATTCACAGGGTAGAAGAGCAGATCAAATTTAAAACATTAAATTTAATTAGGATAAATGTAAAAGAAAAATGTCAACAGCAATTCAAATTTGTGTCTAATATTATTTGACTGCAAAACCCCAACAGAATCAACAGAAAACACTACTCTTTTCAAAAGCAGCATTTGCAGAAGCACATTTGCAGTCCTACATTTTAAGTCTCTGTTATGTGTAAATGGTACAAAGATAATGAGGACTGAATCACTGACCTCTCCTAGTACCCAGAAGGGAATCTGACTCATTATATTTCAGCCAAGGATGGTGAGCCACTGAAATGCCCTTTCACTCTCTCGGTCTTGTTTAAGAGGGTGAAAATGAGGATGTGCTGCTG
The DNA here is from genome assembly GCA_007922815.1 of Macrotus californicus. Taxonomy (NCBI): domain Eukaryota; kingdom Metazoa; phylum Chordata; class Mammalia; order Chiroptera; family Phyllostomidae; genus Macrotus; species Macrotus californicus. The sequence goes on along the minus strand of VMDR010005148.1, from coordinate 52,419 downwards.
CTGGTTCTGTTTAGGAGACAGTCAAGTGGCGGTTTTAAGAGCCCCCTGTAGGCAAAATAGTGTGCAATAGCAATCATGGGAGTGATGTCAACACAACCAGCTTTTGCATATGCTTTCTTTGTAACTTTTTGATGTGGACTTTTCTATTAAGTTTTTCAATGCTATCACATATTTAATAAAGGTAGTGCCAAGTGTTTGCAGATTATGTTCTAGCATTCTGCTCTGTGAAGAATGTGGTTTACTTCGATGCAAGTCCTGCCTTTGTTGCCCATGACAACGGTTGTTTACTTGACTAGGCTTCATGTGCCTGGTCAGGTTATGTCATGAGAATTGTATTAAGAATTATGGGTTTGTTGAGTGCCAGCTCTGTGCAGTGAAAATGGTAGAGGGTGGAGGTGGGTGTTGGCAGTGCTTCTTTTGGCAGGAGGTCAGAAATGCGGAGTCCTGGGCATTCTCCATTAGCCTTTCCACTCCCACTGTTTTCCCTCTCCCCCACCCTGGCACCTATTTTCTAGCCTCTGGAAAAGTGCTCATGCGGGTCCAGAAAGCACCACTGATCATCAGTGTCCTTCTGCAGCTCTCTACATTTCTGTGGCTTCAAGAAACCTTGAACTGAAGCCTCTCTCTTCTCTCAGGAAGTATCACTGAGAACAACTTAAATCAACGATAATTTTCAACAGATTCTGAACTGGGATTTGGAAAGATAAGGTGATTATTAAATTGAATTATAATAAATTCAGGCTGTAGTCCAATTGCTTCCAGCTCTTCTTCTCCCTCTGTGGGTTAACAAGTGTTTCCAAAGCCATGGGGCATTCAGAATCCTGAAGCAGCTAATTAAGAGTGCAGATCCACATCATATGAAACACGTGGGTTCCAGGCAGCTGTAAAAACTCAGCTTCCCCAGGCTATTAGAATGATATGGAGCTCTTGAAATTGCATTTTGACATTCTGCTCCCTGCCTGTGGCAGACAATACCCTTCTCAATAGACACTCTAGGTCAGGATAGTACTCCAGGCATAAAAAGTCTCATTGCCATGACTATGAAAACGTAAAGGAACATTTCCTCATGTTCAGACTATGACTCACAACTGGCCTGTTAATGGACAAAGAAAGCCTGAGGCCTTCTCTTGACACATTGTCCAACCAAATGAAATACAGGATTGGTGAGATGTTGGGTTTCATAGCTTTGAATCAGTTATCTTCCAAAAGACAGATAAAACCTAGGTAAAGGAGATTCCTAATAGCTTTTTCAGCTTTTTCTATTTCTGCCTATTTAAAGATTTCACCAAGATAAAAAGAGGGTCTGTCACTACATGTCACAGGTAAATAATCAAAAGCAATAACAAAAGGTTTACTATTTTCTCAAAACCTTGAACAAGTTGCTATGAACCAGTTTCATCCTTCAGGAATCTGAGTATAAGTTATGTGCTTTATTAATAAAATAGCCTATCACTTTGACAAAGAAGAGTCTTATCTCCAGCCTCTAGCTTATAATCCATTCTGCATAATGTTATAAAAAATATCTTTCCTAAAACATGTCATTCCTCTACTTGAATAACCTTTCCATGTATATATTTGTGTTTCATGGTAGATAATATACATATTTCCCATGTTCCTTGTATCAAGGACTTTACTACCAGATTCACATCTTTGCAGCTTCCCCTTAAGGTACCAGGGAGGGTATTATACACTCTAATGCTGTAGCTACAGAAGTTTGCTGCCCAACATGCTGTGTCCTTTCAAGTCTCTTACCCTGCTCATATAATCAGCTGATGAATTCTTTGTTCATTTTAAAGATGTGAGCTAACTCTTACGTGCTTTGGGAATCCTTCTTTCTCCTACCAATGAGTGTGCATTGTACCCTCTATCACTTCCATTCACACTTGTATCACTCATAGCAGTGGAGAGGGCCTGGGGCTTACCTTTTATCCCCCACATTTATATTGTCACTAGAAAGCCAAAGGAGGGTGATAAATGACTTGTTTAAGGAAGAGGCAGGTGAATTGGGTGCCTGGTTAAAATTAAGTCATTGAACTAGACTATACCTAAAGGTTGTTTTAGTTCTATAATTAATTTTATAAAATTTCTTTGTAATGAGGAGGATTTTAAGTGATTACTAGGCAATATATCAGCCGCTGACATTAACATTTAGTGACATTTGAAATTATAAGTGGATTTTAATTTACTTTTTCCATACGTGTCACTTATTTATATGAAAGTCTCATTACAAGGGCTTTGGAAGCTCCACTGGCTGAAATATAAAAGCTGGGTCTATAAGCAACTGAAATCTGGTGCGATGGTTAAAAAGTTAGAGATTCATCTTAAAGATGTATACCTGAAGGCAAAAGTTGGAAGTCTGTGAGTATATGGACATAGTTAAGATATGAATCTATCTACAAATGCTAGGCAATGAGCTGAATTTGGAGTATTATAGGGATAAGGGAAAGTTCAATATTTGCTAAAAATAATAAAGTATATATATAAACCAATATTCTGAGCAATAGAAAAATGGGCAAAAATGTTCTGTATTTTATATCAATAGGGTGGGTATTGTAGAGAAATTAAAAATGGTGAGTTTAAAGAATGTTTAATGATTTGATAAAAAATGTTCATGGTACATTGTTTCTTTCAAGAGAGAAAACAGTCAGGGTTTGGAGAGACCTAATCAAGGATGATTTGCAGGGGTTAGCAGCTTCCTCGGGGACCTCCCCACACAATGGAAGGAGTTGGGCACCAGGAGCTGAGCCCAATAACAAAGCCTTGGCTCCCAGAGGGCAGAGCCATTCTGAATAGAATATGCGGCTGTTACTTGAATGCATTCCCAGGGGAGAATCTTTGTGTCCTGGAAAGAGTTGGAGAGCTGCAAGCATATAATTCTGCACAGTATCAGAAACAAAGGGAGAGAGGTGAATGTCAGTGGGGCAGCTGCCACGTGGAAGCATGGCCTTGCGGTGTCTGCTTGACTCTCTGGGTAGACATGGGACCTGCTGAGCTTTGGGGAGGACAGGGAGCTTCTAGGCCTGGCGGGGGAGCAGTGGGTCCAATGAGTGGGGTCTTGTTCTTTTGAGACACACCAGGGAACTCTCAGAAATCATTAGATGCATTGCATAGGAGAACTACTTCAGCAAATGTGGACAAAAGCAAATGAAATTTAAATAATTAAAGGAAACACACCTCATTTGTTGCCACAGGTCTGGTAAGGACTATTTTCTAAAAATTTTATTATATAGGTAGAGGAGAAACAGATTTAGAAAGGTCACTTACCATAAGCTTCTTATATGTATGATGTGGGTTTTATAAAAAAAAAATAAAGTTTAAAAAAAGGGACAAAACAACATCCAGAATAAACCCAGTGTCATTTTAGACATCTTTGACCCCAACAGTAACAATACTACCTTACGGGAGACAGTCAGCTCCCTGTTCTCTGGGCTTGATCAGGGTTTGCCTCAGGTGGACAACCACAGTCTTCATAGGACGGGTCACGTTGACGAGTCTAGGAATGTTTCACAAGAGAAAGAGCTCCAACACGGGGAAGTAGAACCTAAAGAAGAATGCGCTTAGAGTGGGCATACCAGTTGTTCCAAAGAGTGGAAGTCATTTCGAGGAAAAAAAAATTGGCAGAAATCTTGTACTCAGAATTAAGAACAAGGGGTGGGCAGCACAGAGAGGCTGACAAATAGCTCTTAATCAAGCCCGGTTTCTGAATGACCAGAGCCGTTTCATGACACGTCAGGCTGCCTTGAAAGGCAGAATGTGTGGGGTCACTCTGTGTTTCCAGGAAGAAGCCATCAGCTCTGTGATTGAGGCAGTGTCTGCGCTGGGTGAGTGATTAGGCTAAATGACGTCTACGTTCCCTTCAGTGCTAAGATTCTCTGGGCTTTGTTGAAAACTGTATTACTTGAAATTACTGCAATTTCCTGGCCTTCTCTGAAGTCACAGAGTATATTTAATTAGTCACTGCATTTTGAGCTTTTTACAGGTATACATCTATTACTGGTGGAAGTAAAAAATATGCCCTGAGTGGGTATAAGCAATATTTTATTCTAGGGTACAATTGAAACTCTTGATTTAGTTCCATGAATGTTCTGGAATCCAGAAGTCTTCAGATTCAGTGGCTGAATAGGAAAGTCAGGTCACTCAGGACTCAGCAGAATGGGTGTTGGGGGTCAGCACCACTCAAGAAACAGAATCAGATCCAGGTCAAATTTCACCCAGAACCAAAGTTACGTTGCTCTGAGAGCAGACAGAGTAACAGAGCTACAGCCGGATGAGCTGAAAATCATGCTGTGCCTTGTGAGCTAATGTGACTATTCCGTTCAGTGTGATGGATGGAAATTAAAAGGCAGGAAGAGATTTTTTTTTTCTTTAATGCACTCGGTGGGAGTGTCATTCAAGGGGGATTGGTAGGGAGGAACTGACTCATTTCTGTCTACTTTATGCCACACCTGTGATGGGAGCACAGAAGGCCTCGTGGCCCCTTATGAAAACCGGAGAGGCGTGGGGTGCCTTTATTCTCTAGAGGATAGCAATAGTTTATTCAAATGTAGAACATAATTTAAAGCACAGCTCTGGCAAAACTTTCAAATGACCACAACAACAAAATAATAATAATAAATATTTTTAAATGTTACATTTCAATTATGGTAGAAAGAAGCCACTCCTCTGCATTTGGGAATTGTTAAAGTGGCCCAAATTTAAGGTTCAAATGAAAAGAGTCCACATCAAATGTATTACTTTACCCATTTCGAAAGATTCTAGGCTTTGTGTGAAAATAAAGCCGCATAAAAATAGACCTCAAAGACTGAAAATAAGAGCAGATAAGCAATTTCCTAGTAAAGAAAGAGCGCCACAAAAATCACTATGGAGTGCATGGAAATTTCAAAGGGCAGTGAAAATGTGCTCCGATGCCCAGTGTGAAAAACAGGATGTGTGACTGACGCCCACAACCGCGACCAGCTCTCACCCCGGGACGCAGGAGCCAGCCGCTGACGTTGCTCTTCATTTTCCTTCTCTTTCCTTTTCCTCTCTTTGTCCTTGTTTTTCGTTCCACCCTCTGCCTCACTTCTGGTTCCTCCTCTTCCAGTCTCTGTCCCCTTGTCTTCTTCCTTTTATTTTTCTTTAATCGACCCTAACATGAACTCAAGTAATTGAAAATTGGTTATATAATATGAGAAATTCCATCTACTACTATTCTTCATGTGCAGCCCAGGTAAGTACAATCTGCTTCTTCCTCTGATGGTGGCTTGACTTACATTGCATTCCACACTGACTTTTCTGAGCTGCCTTCCCCTCTCGCCCTGGAGTGCATGCCTGTGGTGAGAACAGGGAGGCAGGCACAAGGGCAGCGTCAGTTCTCTTTGTGAGAAAGAAAATGTTCCTAACCCTTGACTTAGGAGAGCTTCCTGGTCTGCAGGCTCAGGCATAGGGTATGCCCAGCATCACAGAGTGACATCTGATGGCATGTTATACGAACAATGTCAAAAAGAAAAACGGCATCCAAGACAATTCAACTAAATCTTCTGTTTAAAAGTTTTGCGTCACAAGGAGCTTAATATTTTGTAATGCACACGCAGTCTAAATATGTTGTCCTTGGATGGAGAACGTGCCAGTTGTTAAAAGCCCCAAGAGCAAACATTCTACTTGATCTTAGCCAAGGGCTAAAGAGCTACGGACACAATGGCGGGGTTCACAGTGTTCAGAGCCACACAAAGCCACTTTAGAGAACCTACAGTGTGAATTCTGGTTTGTCTCAGCTGATGGCATTGAATGCTTCCTCTAACCTTGTGATTCTGTGTTTTAGAATGAAAACATTGTGTTGGTGACCCTCAGAGACACAGGGTATATGGTGGAGAGGCCAAACACTAGGCACCCCACCCCCAATATATAGAGAATTGACCCCTAGTCCTCCCCGAGATCAGTTTACATTATTAATATGGTGGATAGTACCCATTTTATTTGCTCCTTCAAAAATATTTATAGAATACCTTCTCAATTACAGTCAGTCGTAGGGCTGGGACCTATAAAAGTTATAAAATTCAATACAGAAATACAACATAAAATAAATTCTGCCCCTAAGGTTAGAGGTTTGGGAGGGAGGAGACAGCTCTGGGCTTCGAATCACAGGCCTTGAACTCAGGTCTGCCTCTGCCACTTGTTCCCTGAGCGACCTCAGGTAACTCACTGAAGCAGCTCACATAAGCCTCTGGTTCTCACTTCCCCCGTGTACCCACCTGGTAGTGTGTTGTCAGAGTAAGTGAGAGAACTGTGACAAAGTGCCCTGGGTGCTGTGACTACACAAAATCAGGCACCCTAACCAAGGCATTTGCACTGTCTGGTTTATGATGCAATGGATGGTTCCAGGACACTGTGAGTGGCTATACAAGAGGTACCTCAAAGAAGCAAATGATGATTTCACAAAGGCCTGATAATGGAAATCAGTGCTACAGGCTGAGAGGAGAGAGAAGTGTGTGATCGATAAGGGCACAAAAGGCTTCACTGGAGAGGAAAAGTGGTAGAAAGGGAACTAGAGTTAAGGATGAGCAATATGCTCGCAGGCATTATCCCCAATGTACCGATGTGAAAACAGGCTCAGAAATGTTATAACCGCCCGAGGCCACTCTGGGATGATAAGGGGCAATATCTATATTTAAAGCCAGTTTACTCATTTGTATTTTAATTACAAAGTCTAAACACTTGAAATATTAGCAAAAAGAAAACCCTGAAGCTAAAAGTGTGTGTGTGTGTGTGTGTGTGTGTGTGTGTGTGTGTGTTGGGGTGTGGTACAGATTTAGGAGGAAAGCAAGAACATCATGGGGGAAAAAACTAGCAAGGGTTACCTGATGCAAGTGACACATCCGAGGGACTGTGAACAGAAAGTTCAATGGGCTTGAAGGCCTGCACAGTGAAGGAAGTGGAAACCAGGCAGTAAAGGTTTGTCAGGAACGGTTAAATAGGCAAAGAAGTTTTAACATTTTGACAATGAAATGAAGTCTCTGTGGAAAGTCTTCAAACAGGAATGCGATCTAATCCAGGTGGTTTAAGCAAGGTTGGTTTGGCACCAGGTAAGAGTAATTGGAGAAGAAACAGAGAAGAGAGCTGTTAACAAGTGGTAATGTGTCTCTGGCTCAGGGTAATGGAGACAAAAGGAAACAAATGGATGTGAAGAAGACGGAAACAATGCAGTGACTGGTTGGAACGGGGCATCGAGGAGGTGACTATGTTAAAAAGTGACTATAAACCTCAAGCTTATAGGTGGCAGAATGACGACTGTGGTAACAAATGGGCAAGTCGGGAGGGTACTGTTTCGAAGGACGGAGGAGCCTGCTAGCAAATGCACAGTGACTAGACAGCGAAGTAGGATGTCCAAAGAGCAGCTGGCGAAGACAAGGGGCCTGACGTTCCCTGCAGTCTCTGTAGGAGTCATAGTTAATGCTGGGCGTGTATGATTTCCATGGAAGGAGTAAAACTCAGAGACAGAATGATTCAAGAACCACCCCCTTGGGAAATATTCAGTGTCTAGCTGTGAATACTGAAAACTTATGTCTCTAATGATGACCAATATTAACTCTGGAATTTTGTGGGTTTTTATTTATTTATTTATTTATTTTTTGCCTTAAATGAAACCTGAAAATGGAACCAGACGCCAAAAGGGACAGAACTGGTCAGATGATTTATTTATTTTATGCTTGCTGGATAATAAATGTTTAGTTAATAAATGTCCTCCAATAAATGAAAATTTAATCTGAGGCTTACCAGGTGGTAAGATTGTAAGGAAGTAGCTAATTAACTATTACCATTTATCAAACTTCACTGGCGATTACAAATGTCCAACAAAATGAACCCAAATATGTTCATAACTATAGTGGCTTAAGTCAGTTGCCAACGCTGCTGAGCCTGAACATCTTCTAGCCTTTTAAGGAATAAAGATGAATCCACAATGGCTCATTCCCTAAAAGAAAGAAGTGGCCACTAGAAATATCTTCCAAGTACCCTTAAAGGCAAAGGGAAGTCCTAGACAAATGATTAATCACTTGACTTGTTCACAAGGATGAAGAATCCATAGCTTCTGAGGAATATCCTTCTGTACAGCAAGTAAACATGGACCAAGGGCTTTATATATTATTTTTTCCCTTTGGGGTTCATTCATGTGGTGACTGAGATCAATTATATCTTTAAAACATTACTGCTTAGGCATATATAGTGATAATCTGATTTCCTCCCTGTCCCAGTGGGGGGTCATGAAAATAAAGCAATCTAAACAGCTCATATTTTGTACAGGAGGTTACCATGTAATATCGGCCAATGTGGGAGTTTGCCTGTGGGCATGCACACATGCACACACTGACACAAAGATACACACAGAGACACAAACACACAGACCTGGACACACACAGACACAGATACACACAGGTGCAGATATACATACAGACACACACAGACACACATGACACAGACACACACAGACACACAGGCACACGCAGACACACACACTGACTCAGATACACAGAGACAGACCCAGGTACACACACAGACACGGACACACACAGACACACCTAGCTATCTCTGAGGTAATTCAACAAGCCCGGCAGCTGGACTCATATTCATTTTCAGGACCCTGAGGCACAATCATATTTGAAGAGGAAAGGGGATGAGTCACACTCAGGTAAAAAGTGCATAAATGCGCCTCTTCAAGATGTTCATAAAGAAGGGACAAAAGAACAACCATTTCACCGAAACGCCATCTGTGGTGGTGGCAGAGCAAAACAAAGTGCCCTGGGCTTCCCAGGCAGCCTGGAGAAGCTGCCCCCACCTCCTGGCTCGCAGAGCCCCACTTTCTGACTTTCCCCAGGGCTTGTATCCCGCTGACCTGTGAACGCTCACTGCACAGAGTGCACCTCCTGCTGTGTTCACCACTCCTCTTCTCCCTTCCTATTTTTTAAGATTTTGTCTTCAAAATAGCACGCTTTACAGTAAAAACCTCAAGTAAAGCAAACAGTAAAACACACAAATCATAGTTAGGAAAGATATTAAAAGCAACTCTGGACTGACATCTTAAACGTGACTTAATCACAAATTTATTGGACAAATAACATAGGAGAGGTCATCTCTACTCCTCACATCACTTCTCTTAGCTGCTGGGCAAATCCAACAACGCATGGAAGAACGGGATGCGTAAAGGTGAAACATCAGGGAGGCTGGTCCAGACGGTGGGCAGCACAGCTCCTCTAGGGCCTGGAGCAGAATCCCTGAGTGACAAGGGTTTCTGGAGGGCCCCTGCCAGCACTCAAACCCAGCCCACCCCCACCTATGTCCAGGCAGAGGAGCCCTGTGTGTCACTGAGACTCAGTTTTCTCATCACAACACTAGGCCTCTGATCCTGGTGAAAGGGGTGGGCTGTGAGTTTGCATGGGCTAACATAAGGCTTTGCCACACCTTGCTCTCCTAGAATGTCTGTTGATGGGATTGCCTAGGAAAGTCAGAGGCTGAGGTCAAAGGTCAACCTGATGCAGGGATGTTGACCAAACACAGTTCCATAGTCAGTTCCTTTGAAATTGAACACAGGTTTCGGTGTCTCTGGACATCGGTCACAGAAGAGCCTCTCTCTGAAGATAATTTGAGGCAGTTGGTCTGTCTCTGAGAGTGTAGAGAGACAGGAAAAATCAGGAGGTCTCAGAGAGAAAAGTGAAAAGATGAGAAATGCCCTGCACCCTTGAAGCTAGTCCTACTGAGGGAAGACCTGAGTGGGTGAGATTGTTCATTAGACTCTTAATCCGTGGCAGACGGGTAGAAGTAGAGAGATAAAGCCACCTTTCCAAAAACTTTTATGAAATTACTGCAGCAAGGAAATCTTGAGATATAGAGCATCCATTTTGTTGAAATAGAAATCAAGGGTGATGTGAAAGAGTAGAAATCAGCCAATCCCATCCCCACTCCACAGAAGGGAAATGAGCCCTGGCCACAGTGCTGAATGAGGCCCCTCTCTGCTCCAGGCCCCCACCTCCACGCACTACTCTGATGCAGAAGCCAGTGTTATAGGTTGGGTGTCCTGTCCCACCCCAAAGACATGCCGAAGTCCTAGCCTCAGAATGTGACTGTTTAGAATACAGTGGTTAGAGGTAATCAAAATAGAATAAGGTCAGTAGGGTGAGCCCTAAACCAATGGGGTTGGTGTTCTTATAAGAAAAGATGAGAAGACTGGGAAAAGACAGCCATCTACAAACTGAGGAGAAAGGCTTGGATCAGACCCATCCACAGCACCTTCAGAGGGAGCACGGCCCTACTGACACCCTAATGGAAACGTCTGGCCTCCAGCAAGGAGACAATCAATTTCTGTTGTTCTAAACCATCCATTTCGTGGCACTTTGTTGTGGCAGCTCTAGGAAACTAATAATCAAAAATTTGTCAAATAGCCAACTAGGCTAGAAGGTTCGGCTTCTTAGAATTTTTAGACCACAGGAGACACTTAATATCATAAGTTTGAAAAATAAATTCACTTCAAATATTGTCTGTAGTGCAAAGGTCCACAGAAATCCAATTATAAAAATTTACAGCTCAGAGGAGGGGAAAAATCAAATTACTCTTCATGAATATTTAAGCAGAGTTTATGACTGGAAAAATAAACAGGGCAGCAAAATAAATAGTAATCGTGGGGCACTGCGATTAAACAGTCACTGTCTGAGTCTCAGCTCTGCCCTGTGACAAGTGTGGGCCTCCAGGAGGTTTGCGACACTCATGTCCCTCCACACGGATTGACGCATTCCAGACATTTGGCGTGGGGTTTTTCACTCACAGTGCCTAGCGACTGAATTTTAGATACTATTATGATTCCTAATGGCTGGTAATAGCTTTAATTTTTTAGCAAACATTTCAAGGTAAACGCCCTATACTTAACAACAAAAAGAGTCTTTGCTTTCCTTTTTGAAGATGACAATTATTTTCTGTTTTGTTTTTATGAGATTCATTTTGCATTTCTTACGCTAGAGCATTTCGTTCCTTTGGAAGCGTTGTCAAATGTAGATGCCAAATGCAAACATCAGGTGTAAGAACATGGATATTCTTCTGAGCCACCCAGTTGACCAGAAAGGCAAAGTTCACCTCCTCAGGAACTGGACATACCTCAAAGCCGGGTTGCTGGGCTCTGATCTGGACTGCACTATCCCAGGGCCAGACCACTTTGGAATGACCTTAGCGTGCGTATCTTCGCCGCCGTCACCGCTCAGAATGTGTTGCAAGGCTGGAAATTCGGTTTCCATGTCACACATATCTGAGTGGTATTGACTTGTTGGGACGACCCTAAAAGGCGGTGCTTAGTACAATAGACGCTGGAGAGAAAGAGCCTGAAAAATTAACTGGGTCAGAAGCTGTGAAGCTGCGGAAAAAAGTGAAAAATGACATGGACAAACCCTGGATATACGGCAATGGGAGATCCTGCTGCTTGCAGGAAGTAAAATGTTACGGAAAGAATCTAGAAACCAGATCAGATGGTCTTCTGGCCACGGACAGGCCAAAGGATCGGCGGAGTAAGTCCGCCAACGTCGGTGCTGAGCACGGGAAACGTCCGGGAACGAGTTCGTGTCGGCGCTGCCGCCTGCGTCGCAGGAGCGGCTCTTTCCACTCCTTCGCCAAATGAAAACATTCCGGGGAGTGATTTTGTTGTTCTGGAGCCTTAAAACCTTCCTCACAACGTGAAGTATTATATAGCTTTCTAAACTGGGGGCTTTAGCAATATAAATATGTTTAGCCCTAAGCTCTAGAGAATCACACTTAAACCTTAGGAAGTGAGTCTCATGATGCACCCAGAAACTACCAAGCTTCATCTGCACACAGAGGGGCCACTTCTAACACGACTCAGGGGAGTGCAAACGGTGTGGCCAGAGTGGGCTGTCTCTACATTTCTCAGAAAATGCCTCAAACCCCACAGGCTTCCAGAATGTCCAGATCTGCCCCCAGGGCTCCTCAAACATATTGATTTATATCATCCTCATAGCAAAATTGCAGGTAGATACTATGAACATCCTCACTTAGAAATATTTTGTTTTTAATTGTGGTAAAAAATACATAAAATTTACACTTTTTAAGTTTACAGCTCAGTAAAGTATGTTCACATTGTTTTGTAGCAGATATCCAGAACTTTTGTATCTTGCAAGATTGAAATCTAAATCCACTGAACAACAAGTATCATTATTTCCACTCCATGCAAGAGAAAACTGAGATTCAGAGAGATTAAGTAATTTGCCCAAGGTCACACAGCTAGTAGGTGACGGAGTCCTAATTCAGAAACACATGGTCTGTCTTCAGCATCAACTATTCATTATTTAGCAATGAGGAAAAAAACTATAAGAAATAGAAAAACAAACATTGGGACTTAAAAAAGATATTATTCTAAATGGTCAATACACTTAGATGATTGAAAGTTAAAATTACAAATATACATGTAAATACATATGTGTGGACACGTGTACATATATGTATACATGTATAATCATACAGAGATAAAACTCTGAATAGCTTATCCTCACTTTGAATTTATTGAGTTTCCCCTTTCCCCCAAAGGTAAATACAAGGTCTGTCCATAAAGTATCCAGCCATATACTATGAAAAATACAGACATTTCTTGAAGAAGATACAAGAAACACTGTACAGAGGACAAAGATGCCTCAGTCTCCTTCAAAGTGGGCACCTCAGGACCTCACACAGTCCTCCCAGTCGCCATCAGCTGCCCCATCATATTTTCCTGAATCTCTTTGATGGTCTGAAATCTCTTCCCTTTCAAACGCAATTTTAGTTTGGGGCAAACCCAGAAGTCACAGAGCCCCAAGTCTGGGCTGTAGTCTGGGCTAAGTCACCTGGGTGATTTGATGTTTCACAAAAAATCTCTACGTGAGACATGAGGCGTGAGCAGACACATTATCATGATGAAGCTGCCAATCACCAGTTGCCCACAGCTGCGGCCTTCTGAATCATCTGAATATTTTCTGTGGAGCAATGGTCAAGCTTAACGCAAAATTTGATACAGATTTGTTGATCTACTTGCTCAGTCATTTTGAATGTGACAGCCACACAGTACACATGTTTATTCAACGGTGTTTACTGCCCCCACTGACTAGTACAGTGAGGTCGTCATTGTTCACACATGTGCATTCCGGTCCAGTCTCCTTGGCTGCAGGTTACATCGATGTTGTGCAAACTGTTCTTGTTCCGTTAACAATGGCTGATCTTTTCTGGACAGACCTCTTCCAGCTTTTTGTCAGTCCGGTAAGTCGAAACCAGTATCTTACTGCCATTTTAATTTTCCAAAAGCTGAAGTTTTCATGGGACGGGCAATGGCGCAAACAATGGAGTGTGATGCAGTTTGCTGAGAGGGTTCAAGTCTCCACAGAGAACATGTATAGGTAAGTGTTTATATCCTCTAACACAAAAATCACACTGATTCCTTCACTCTGTTAATGTGTTAAGTACTTACCATTTACTTTGTAATGCATCTGACTAGTATTTGTGAGTGGTAGATACTTTAATCTACCAGAAAGGGAATTCTAGGACCTTAAAAGGAGAGGAAAGAATATTAGTTTCCCTCATATACATGAGAAGTTGGGAGGAATATTAGACTGCAAAAGGAAATAAAGTGTACAGACTAGGACAATGTGAGTGGGTCAGAAGAACGGACAAAGAGGAAAAAGAGACACTGAGGAAGGCAAGACTAATGGACTCGGCCACCCTGCCACCACCTCCACACTCTGTCCTAAACAACCAGCCTCTGGGCTCCAGCAGCTGTGGCCTACCTGGCTCCTGTATCCTCCCAACAACTGAACCCCCTCCCAATACCTGCACCTCTCCCAACACCTACACCTCCCCCCAACACCTGAACCCTTTCCAACACCTACACCTCCTCTCAACACCTGAACCCCTTCCAACACTTACCCCTCCCAATATCTATACCTCCCCCAACACCTGAACCCCCTTTCAACACCTACAACTCCTCCCAACACCTGAACCCCCTTCCAAAACCTACACCTCCTCCCAACACCTGAACCCCCTTCCAACACCTATACCCACTCCCAACATCTACACCCCCTCCCAATACCTACTTCCCTCCCAACACCTATACCTCCCCCCAACACCTGAACCCCCTTCCAACACCTACACCTTCTCCCAACACTTGAACTCCCTTCCAACACCTATACCTCCTCCCAACACCTGAACCCCCTTTCAACACCTACACCCATTCCCAACATCTACTCCCCCTCCCAACATCTATTCCCCATACCACAACCAGAATGATCCTTTTAAGTAAAAATCCGATCATTCTACTTCCCCATTTCCTCCCTTCTCTGACTTTCCTATTAATAACTTAATAGGAAATAGGAATGTCTGTATCCTCCCAAAATTCATATGTTGAAGGCCTAACCTGCAGTGTGATGATATATGGAGATGGGGGCTTCAGGAGGTGATTAGGGTTAGATGAGGTCACGGGGCTGAGGGCCTCCTGATGGGATTAATTTTCGAATGGGAAGCACTCTCTGTCTCCCCTCCTCGCTCTGTCTGCCCTGTGAGGACACAGCTGTCTGAAAGCCAGGAATTGAGCTCTTGCCAGAACCCAGTCAAGCCGACACCCTAATATCAGACCTCCCTCTCCCAGAACTGTGAGAAAATAAACGTCGGCTGCTTAAGCCATGAAGCACGTCCATGGTATTTTGTTATGACAGCCCAAGCAGGCATTTCTTGTTATATTTTCTCAGACTACTGTATACCCATCTGTCATAAGAATTATTAGAGCTTAGAAGTAAACATGGACAATTGTGGTTTTTGATTATTTACTAGACTGTCCACTTCAACAGTGAAGGAACTGTATTTGTTTTTGCAAATAAATGTTCAATAATTATTTGGTGAAAACTAAACAGAACTAAACTCATACATAGAAAAACTTGATGGTTGCCAGGCGGGAGGAGTTTGAGGGGTGGGTGAAAAGGTGAAGGGATTAAGAAGTACTAATTGGCAGTTACAAAATAGTCATGGGGATGTAAAGTACAGCATAGGGAATACAGCCAATAATATTATAATAACTACATATGGTGCCAGGTGGGCATGAGCCTTATCAGGAAGATAACTTTGCAAGTTATACAGATGTGTAACCACTGCGTGTACGCCTAAATCTAATATAATATTGAATGTCAGCTGTAATTAAAAATACATAAAAAATAAGAAATATTAACCTTTTATGATCTTTGATTAAAATCTTTTTCCAGCCCCCCTCCAAAAAAGACAGCTGTTGAATAAATAAATGCTGACTGACTCTAAGAATTTCCAGATCAAACATGAACTGAACAGCTAAATGCCATTTGGACACCCTAACCCATGTGAGCACACACACAGACACACACAGAAACTATACAAGGTCTGTCCGGAAAAAGTCCAGCCATTGTTAATATAATGAGAACAGTTTGTACAACATCAATGAAACCTGGCAGCCAAGGAGAGTGGACTGGAATGCACATGAGTGAACAGTGACACCTTTACTGTACTAGTCAGTGGGGCGGTAGATGCCATTGAGTGAGCATGTGACTGTGTGGATGTCACATTCAAAATGAGCTGGTAGAGCAACAAATCTACATCCAATTTTGTGTTAAGCTTGAATATTCCTCTGCAGAAATTATTCAGATGATTCAGAAGGCTGCAGCCATGGGAAACTGGTGATTGGCAGCTTCATCAGGACAATGCACCTGCTCATGAGTCACGTCTGATGCAGAGTTTTTTTGTGAAACATCAAATCACTCAGGTGACTTAGCCCCATTACAGCCCAGATTCGGGGCCCTGTACTTCTGGCTTTTCCCCAAACTAAAATCACCTTTAAAAGGGAAAAGATTTCAGACCACTGATGAGATTCAGGAAAATACAATGGGGCAGCTGATGGCATACGGGAGAACTGTGTGAGGTCCCAAGGTGCCTACTTTGAAGGGGATGGAGGCATCATTGTCCTATGTACAGTGTTTCTCATATCTTGTATCGTCTTCAATAAATGTCTCTATTTTTCATATTACATGGCAGGATACCTTCTGGACAGACCTTGTACGTAACCAAAAGTAGTCTATACATACACTGTTGGGTACTAATAAATGAACAGCTATTTTGTTCTGCTGAGCACCTGGGTAGGGCTGGGATTTAAAAGATGGATGAAGCCAGAGAGAGGTAAGGTGCTCAGTTCCACAAAGTGAGAAAAATCTGGAGCTCCTATGAGCAACTTTTAGAAAGTGAGGGAGAGAGAGGGCCAGCTGAAATCGCAGAAGGCTAACATTGTAGTTGCAGAAATAACTGGGTAACTTAATTTTTAAGAATATAAATGTTTAAATACTATTTATAACATTTCACATCATTTGTGAATGTAAATTGCTTTTATTTCCTGAAACACAGAAATATCGGGCATGAACAAGTTTCGTGGGAGAGAGGATAGGCTGGTGGCTAGGAGAATAAAGGCAGAGGGTCCATCTGCCTTTGGTCTCCGAGAAAAGGACAGAGCCTCATGGTTGCTGCGGTTGTTTCTAAACTGAGCTCATTCTGCTGGGACAGAGACCTGGGGCCTGATGTGATCGGAGGCAGGCTCCACAGCCCCTGGAAATTCCTAAAAGCTTTGGTGAGATACGGGACTTTTCACAATCTGTACAATAGGGTTTTGAACCAAAGTTATCTAGATCTTTGGAAACAGGGTGAACTCAGTTGACCCCTATGACGAAAAATTTCCATATTCCATAAACAACAACAATCTCAATTAAAGTTTGAAGTAGTGGCAACCAGAAACCAGGCTTCCTGTTGTCCTTGAGCAACTGAAAGTTCATATTCACATACTCAAGTAACCATCTGCTCCCCACCCTAGGCAGATGAATACGGGCAGATGAATAGTTCAACGGTAACTTTGGGAACTGATGTGATCTCGGCGCTCTGTTAATTGCAGAGAATGATTTCCAAAGGACCGTATGACACATAAATGCTTATGTTCAACAGTGAGAGAACTTTAAGGAAGTAGAAACATGCCATAATATTGTACAAAGAGAATTCCTGGAGAACATGAGAAGTAGGAGGACTTGATTTACTGCATCAAAGAAGGGACGGCGTCTGATCTTCTATGAGGTGTGTAAAGAACGAGGACCTGAAACACAGGTATGGTTATGGAAGTGAGTTAATAATAATAAGAGAAAACCTTATAGTATTGGAAGAATCAACAGTCCTTGGGGGAGAAAGAAGAGGAAATTGTTGACTTTTAGATTCTATGCTTGTGTGACTAAGGACAAACACAATTAATAAATCTTTGGACCATATCATGCAAATAGCCTGTGTGAATGGACTTTTGTTGGCTCTGTCTTTGCTAGAGAAATCAGATGGCCCGGACAAAAGAGAAAGAAGACTTCTATTGGATTGCCCAGAGTGACTGTGTAAAAGTTTGCAGTGTGATGTCATTAGCGGGCCAAAGGTGGTGGAGGGGCACTCTCAAATTTACTTCTAGATACAAATTCCAAATTGCTCCCTAAGCTGCAGCACAGGTCTAAGCCTATTGTGGCTGTGCTTTCCCAAAATACATTGTCCAGAGGGAGCTGCCTTGCCTGGCAGAGATTAGACTGAACCACCACCAAGGGCAGGATTCATGACACCCCACCATATAAACCAGGCCAGGATGGGGAAATAGTGAAGTATCTGGAAGCAAGGGTCTATAGAGAACCAAGAGAAGGCTAGCCATAAGAAATAAAAAAGAAGACTCAAATCACTAAGAGTCCTTACTTACTCTGTGACCACCAGGCGGAAACAGCATCAGTATGTTAGACTCATTTTCCAGCCAGGAGCACTCATGACATTACTGACTAAAGACTACCCTCTAGTGGCCTAATAGGAGAACTACAAACACTGGCAAAGCGTAGAGTAAAATACTGTGAAAGAAATGGGATACAGAAAATGCGATTAAGAAAAAGAAAAGAGCTGTTTAATTTCCCCGCAGTACCAGGGAAAACAATCGATCACACCATCGAGTAAATGCTGATACGGTGGCGAGCGTGCTTGTGGTTGGTTAATCGCTCTCATAACCTCGCTGTGGCTGCAGGCCGTCCTACGACCGTGTTCGTTATCTGTTTACAACCTAAATGTGGCGCCAGCGCAGTGGCATTTCTACCAATGACAAATGGACTGAAAGCATAAAAATCGCTCATAAAAGTGACCAAAATACAACAACTCTGAGATTTTTGTTTTCCTCGCGATCTCGCACATCTCTCTCAGCTAGCTACTCCGCAGGTAGCTGGTATCTGTGAGGCTCTCTGTACCCACACGTTATTCACTTAACTTCTCCGAGGTTCACTTTTTAAAAACGTACAGTATGTAAATTGTTGCTCTTCTGATCTCCCTGGGTCGGGGGCAAAATATAGTGAAATGCATGTAAAAGTATGCTGCAAATTTCCAATGTGCTACGTAAATAGTACCACTATTAGTTCTGAAATCTCTAGGTGAAGATGGTGAGGTTGGTGAAACTGCTGTTTGAAGGTGCTATTTAAATTTATTTTGATGTTTTTTAAAAATTAGAAAATTTAAAAAGCCATGTGCTCTCAGCTAGCATGGCCAGTTTACTAAAATGTGTTTGAGTAGGGTTGCGTGATTATCTGAATTCTCAAATGGACCTCGTGGGGTTAAGCGTGGAATCAATGACTGAACACAGAACATGTGTCCTGAAGTTGATCTAGAAGTGCTGTTATGTTATTAATGTTTTCTCATCAGTTTCATCAAGTAAGGCAGCGAGATTGCTCTGAATTATTAATATGGCTAGAGATAAACCTTAACTGAATTTCACACCATGTGTAATAGTTCTGAGATACGAGAACGCAGCCTTCAGAAAGGGGCAGAAATGAAGGTGTTTGTAGGTTAAGCCTGCCGACACATCACTACTTAATAAAGAGTTATTTCCTAGGTTTCTAGGGGTGTCCAACCTGTGGCCCGCAATGTGGCCCAACACAAAATCGTAAATTTACTTCAAACCTTATTTGGCTCATCAGTTTTCATTACTGTGTGTGTATTTACTGTGGGGCCCAAGACAACCCTTCTTCTTCCAGGGTGGCCCAGAGGTGCCATAAGTTTGGACATCCCTGGTAGGGACTGACTTTTGTTTTTTATTTGGTGGAATCTATCTACTAACTTCTGGGGCGGGGTGAAGACCAGTCGACCTTTTTTACATTAGTGAGGTTGGCAACAACTCGTTTGACACTGATGAAATATAAGCTGATTTCAAGTGGGGTTATTTAACAGAAATCAACCTGTTTCATTTTCAAAGCCATTGGGATAGTAGACAGGAGTGCATTACATTTCGAATGACATGGCATTGTTATAAATCTCAGCATCAAAGTTACACTTTTGTTTTTGCGTGTAATGGATTTATAATGGAAAACGTGTCCCTGGAAATTAGGGGACTGTTTCAAAACACATTATTACTCCAACAATCCTCTACTAGTCATTAGTTACAAGAACAACAAAGTCTTTCCCACCAAGTCCTTACGGACTAGCTAAGCTGAGACAGAAAATGCAGAATTCTGCAGACTTGATTGTCTCTCACTTCTAGCTTCGGGGCCGGTTTATCAAATACTCAGAGTGAATTTGTTTCGTGCAACGTGCAAATAGCCGTTCATTACATTTCTCTCGTTTAAGGCAGCAAAATTCCAAAGGAACACAAGCGCAGGAGGCACAGCAAAGAAACAAGGGTGGGTGTTTCCGAAAATAACCCGCTGGAAGGAGGGGTGGCTCTCTTGAAACACGTGAAGAGAAACGGGTGCTTCAGAAGTTCTAAAACTTTTCTAAGTATTAGAATCTCCTGGGAGTTTTTGACCCTGTCTACGCCCTGTCAGCAGCCCACGTGGGTTCAAAGGGAACCTCGGTGGCAGGACCTGGACACCGTGACTATTATTAATCTTTAAGTTCTCTGAGCGACACCAATGTGCAGCCAAGTGTGAGAAACACTTCTGCGCAGAAACACACACTTCGAAGCGTGAAAGTGATGCACTTTTCCCCACTGGTCACTACGTGATCATAGATCATTGTTGTAACCTCCCTGTGCTTCCAGGAGCCAGAGACTCGGCTGCACTTTGAAGGAATGTTAACAGATAGACAGACCACAGGCAGGAGAGAAGTGGGGGCTGTCCAGATTCAATCGACGGGCCGGCTGAGAACGTAAGGACGGAGTTCAGCAGCGTGTGCAGGGCCCCCTGCTGGGGACTGCAGGGTCCAGGGAAGTCCACGGCCCCAGGCCGGCAGTGAGGCAGCACCTAGTGCTCCAGCACACCAAGAAGAAGTAAAATTGCCCCGAACGAATTATGAGCAGAGCTGTATTGTAGGGCAAAGCAAGATAATAGATGTTAATGATTAAGGAAGGTAAATATGACCGCAACACTGAAGTCACCACCTGGTTGATTCCAAAGATTTTGGGGGGAAAAGAGGATGCATGACAGAAGAACCTCACCACTGGGGCGTGGGACGGGAAGAGAAGGTCCTCACCATGTGGTCCCCAGACCGCAGCGTCAGCATTGCCGGGGCGCCCGTGGCACAGGTGCAGCCCCACCGAATCCGACACTGGGCTGGGGGTGGGACGGTTGGGGAGGGGAGAACGAGGAGTGACAGCTGCTGGTGGGTGTGGGGTTCCAGGGTCATAAAAATATTCTGGAACTGACTAGTGGCAGTCGCACAACTTTGTGACAATACTAAAAGCTATTGCGTTGTACATGGTCGTGTATGAATTGCAGGGTATGTGAATTCATTAAAATGTTAATATAGTAAGAAAAAGGCAAATTAAGTCTCCAGCTAGTGGCTCTCCAACTTCAGCATAACTGGGAATCTCGTAAAAAATGCATAGTCCTAGAGTACTCCACCCCCAGACTTGTCACTCAGAGGGTGGGGAGAGGGACCCAAAAAACTAGTTTCTCCCGGTGCCCCCTTTGATGCTGGTGCTTGGAGAAACACTGACGGTGCCTCGGGGCCCCCTCCTGGAGAAGTGTGTGGCTTCTAGCTCAGAGGCTGACTGTCCCTCAGTCCCTCAGCCGCTCCACGAGCAGGGGGGGACAGGTCCCGATCAGGCTCTCTCCCGGATTCACTCCTAACCTTCTAGGAGTCTATTTTCTCGGTGTAAAGGGAAGGGTTCAGAGGCAGCCACTTTAAAGCCAAATGTGTATACTTTGAAAATTAAATTTTCACTCAGTACAAGTTCAAAAACTGAACATAACTTTTAAAAGCGAAGCAAAAATGAATTAAAAGACCAAAAGGCCCAACAGTGACCTTCCTTTGCTCAGTTTGCAACCTCCCACAACCGTGCAGTCTGGTGGTCTCACATTGCATAGCCCCTAGTCACACGCTTATCTCAAGCAGTGGTCGTGGCTTTGCCCAGAGGAGACCAAGAACCGTAAAGATGGCTTGGTGTAAGCCCCTCTACTGGCAGGAGCCTCTGAGACATCATCAGGTCTTAGGGAGGCAGAATGATGGCCTCCGAAAGGTGTCCTGGTCCTCACCCCAGGAACCAAAGGGGAGTTAAGGCTGCAGAGGGAGTGAAGGGCACCAAAGTAGGAGATTCGCTTGGATCGTCCAGGTGGGTCCAGTACAATCACAAGGGCCCTAAAAAGTAGAAGAGGGTCAGAGAAAGAGAAAGATGTGCTGATGGGAGCAGGATCAGAGAGATGAGATGCCACTGGCTGTGAATTGGAGGGAGGGGCCATGAGCCAAGAAGTGCGGGAGGCCTCTAGAAGCTTCCTACATATGGAAGAGAAATAGCAGTGACAGCCACCCACACTGCGTCTTCAGCCAAGGGACCCTTACCCTCTCTGAGTGGCTTTCACGCTTTCACCAGGCACTGGCTGGTGGGGATGGCAGCAGGGCCCTCCCTCTCCCGCAACTGAGCTGCAACAAGCCACTGGGCTTTCGTGCCTGGTGCCTGGGGCTGCAGCCTGGGTTGGGGACATCATGGTAAGCTAGGGTCATGGCACAAGCATGCACAGTAGTGCCGGGGGCCCATCCCATGGCTTTTCCCGAGAACAAAATTCTCTCTGTGGTCTGGAAGGATATTATACAAAGTTGAACATGACATCATCCACATCTACGGAAGCAGACACCTTGCACCTGCACAGGTTGATGGAGTCACTGATCCTTCACCACCGAATAGGTCATTTTTGCTGAGAACCACTCAAGAGGACAGCAATCCTAGTTAAGTTCTTAAAATAGAAGCTCTAAAAAATACATAAGCCTCAGTAAGCTGTGCCGTTAATGCGAATTTGCTGGCTTCAGGCTCTGAGGAACATTTGCAGACATATTTTGTACGAGACTTATGCTCTGTTAGACATCTGACACGGCCGTCCCTCATTTCTCTTTCGTCCCTAACTCTTCTTTCACCTTGTTAAAAAATAGAAAATGAGACCACAAGAATGAATGAACAAGCGACAACTGCATGCGAGGACATGGGCAGATGTCACAAACATAACGCGACCTAACGAGGCCAGACGCAGAGTCTGCAGAGCGTGACTGCATTCGCACAGCTCGCGAACAGGACGGGCTCACTGCTGTTTAGTACTGGAGGTCCCAGAGTGAGCACCCGGGACGTTAGCAACCGGCCGGAGGCTCCAGGGAGTCTGTACTTGATCCGGGCACGGGTGACCTCAGTGTGTTCACATGGCGAAAATGCAAACTTGTAAGTGGTGCACTTGTGTTTATGTATACTCTGATGCAAAATTCAAAGAAATGTAAGCACAAAGCTAATGCTATGTCAGAATTTGAAGGAGTCAGGATGCCTTCACTTCCCTTCGGCATTAAAAACGGGTTGGAGGTTGGGCGCTCTTCCCAGTGAGCGAGGGGGCATGCCACTGCCGTGAGTGAATAAAGCCCTGTGCATAGCACTATCTGGTCTTCCTTTGCGAGCCTAAAACCAAAAGAGGAGCGTGGGAATGGCCAGTTTCTCCTGGTCCTGGGCCGTTCATTCTGGCACCAGCGAAGACGAAGTTAGGACAAGGCGAACCTGGGAAGTAGCCGCGATTTTGCGCAGCCTCACCCCCCCTCCCCTCCCGCCCCAGCTGAGTGGCGGTCTGTGCCCGCAGGCAGGTCTACTCCCCGCCCTCTCTCAGGGTCACACTGCTGTCGAGTCGCCGTCGCCATTTCCAGCCGTGCTCTGAATCTCAATTTAATGCTTCCTTGACCCTTTCCTTTCATTGCTTCCACTTCCCTTTCCTCTCATCACAACCCACCTGTTCTCGTTTTACTACCACAGAATCTTTGAACCGGTGGTCCTCCATCCTGGTAGCCCATCTCTATTCCTTGAGGGTTTTCTAAAAACACGGGTACCTGGGCTCTCTGCAAACTCATTACACAGGAATTTACAGAGGTCCACCCTCTCCCAGCCCTCCCAGGCCACCACGTGTACCTTTATAACCTCCCCAAACAACGCTAGTGGGAAGGCCAGAGCTGAGAAGCTCTGACCCAGCTTGTGAAGGTGACTGAACATCATTTATGCAGCATCCCTCCCCAAGGCCACAACCGAAGTTCACTGCAGCCTGAGGACATAAGGAAAGGAGAGACTAACTTAACACATTGTCCTCCAGCCCCGGGCTGGGCTGAGGCTGCACAATGCTGACCACCTCTCCCTAGCTGTGGTCACAGACTGGAACAATCCCAGCACAGATGTTCCCACTCACAGAAGGACTGCCTGCCTAAAACAGTATCTCTTTTCTAAACAAATAAGGTTGTAAGGCCTCTACTGAAGAGCTAAAGGTGTGGGCGTTGTTCTAGTGGGTTTTTAAGGATGTGTAAAGTTCTCAGCTGATAGTCAACAAGGTGTAAGTTTTACGAACGCATTGTGTTAGTATGAAATTATACCCTGTCTTTGACTCAAATGTATTATTTCTATATTCGAAAACCTAGGAATCTTACGTGTGAGAAAAATGCCAGTTAAAATTTCTACTTTCTTTTAAAAGACTGTTTGAAGTAGGAAGAGAAAGTATTTTTCCTTGATTTTGCTTGGTGGGGGAGGTTATGGAGGTGAGAAGGGAGGAGATAAAAAGAAGCGTTTCCCCAGCTGGACGGCAGTCCACAGCCCCTGTGTTGGCAGCTCGGTGAGATTGATGCTCCACAATGTCAGGGTCTGAGTCAGGGTTCAAGCATCTGTTTACCAGAGTTCAATGCTCCCCTGAGGGCCAAAGGAAAACCTGCTCTGGGGCGCTTAGAAGGCCTGATCTGCCTGCTCTCCAGCCCTGTCCGTGCTCTGGGACGAGCATTCAGGGACCTGGGAGCATGTCCACAAGGAGTCCACAGCCTCCTTTCAGACAATGACCTGGAAACCGAAATCTTTCAATTGCTTACACAAATGACATAAGCCCGCCAACATGTCCCAGGTGGTCTCTTTCCCCCATCTGCCCTCTCAGGGGCAGGATGTCATGAGTGTGCATAGACCTAGGACTGTGGGGCTGCTGCTGCGGGGTGAGAATGGATGGTGATGGGTCAAAACTTAAGCATGTGGCCCGGGAGGTCCCCACACAAGCACAGAGGTGCCTCATGGTTCCAGATGGAGGCAGATGGAAGGAGAAGAGTGGGTGGGCCACAGCCTCCCTCCTCAACACCGAGAGACTTGGAAATGCTAAATTTAAACCTGGCCTTGCCCTGGCTGGATAGCTCAGTTAGTTGGAGCATCGCCCAACGTGCCAAGGTTATGGATTCGATCCTAGGTTGGGGCACATGCAAGAATAAGCCAATGAATGCATAAATAACTGGAACACAAATTGGTGTTTCTCTCTCTCTAAAAGCCAATCAGTAAATACAAAATTAAAAAATAAAATAAATCTGGCCTTCCAGGTTATTAGGAAGGCATATTTGATATTTGTCATGGTAGGAGGACTGACCTCTGACACTGAGGTAGAGGATAAAGCCTAAACATTAATGCTCTATATTTGAACTTGACCATCCAGGTATAGGCTCATTTGTCGAGGAAGGAGTCTGAAGCTTCCTTAAATTAACGGTCAGTTAGTGTGCTCTACAACTTTTAAGTTTGTAGGTGTGTGATATCTGGTTCTCCATCTGTGTTTTTATCTCACAAACGCACACATTTCAGAAGTAGCCTTTCTCCAAGCCCCACCCCAGACCTGCTGAACCAAAATGGCTCAGGCTGAGCTAGCGAATTTGTGTTTGAACAAGCTCTTCCAACGGTTTGCACCCGCAATTCATTCACCAACCACTGACCTTGGCTCTTATCTCCTCTCTCATTTTTACTCGAAGTCCATGTGTCAACAAAGCAGTGTTGAGAGTTTCTGTCACCTATGAGCATGAGGCACATGCCGAGGCCAGCTGCATTCTGCTCAGGAAACAGGCCCGCTGAGCCCAGGGCCCTGTGGCTTCCGCTTCAGTTCTTCTCAGTCCCAGCACATTTCGTGGGGGGTGCGGGGGCCTCGCAGCCATGGCTCCGAGCTCAGAGCATTTCCCCTCGTTGTCAGAATTCTTCCTGTTTCAGATCGGCCGTTCTTCCCTCCAGTTTCCTGTCCAACTCTCTGACCTGATACCTGTTCTCTTTCCTTGACTACCTCTACTCCTCAGTGCCTCCCATTTGTGTTTATCACACACCTGTCTCACCCAGAACCATGCCACCTCTCTGGTAGGTGAGAAATGTTCACACAGAGCCTGTCACCGCCCTGGCAGCAGAGCAGGACGGCCTCAGGAGCCTTAGCAAGCCCAGGCTGGGGCCCCATTCCGGCCAATTACATCCAGTCTGAGTATGAGGTGTGGTGGGTGTGTGTCATGTAGGTGGGAAAACAGATGCATTTTTTTTATGCTGCTCACATGCCAAAGATTTCAAGGAACACTTTCCCCCAGACACCTAGAGGTTTTGGGGACGTCCCTTCAGTGCTTTACGTCGCTGAGCACGCACAGATTATTAACATAAATCCAGCTTTTCCTCGTCCTTACTGCCTGCACCTGCTGCCTGTGACAGCGGGGCACCTCAGCAAAAAGCACTCCACGACCTTCTGTAAAGAAGCCTCATGGCCAAGGGCAGGTAGCACCCACCCTGCCTTTCAGAGCTTTAAACAGAAGCTGAATTTAGTTACCTGCCCCCCGCCCCGCCAACACCCAGGGCCTTTTTGTTTAGCAGAGTAGGTTTTTGGTTTTTTTGTGTGTGTGTGCACAACTATAAAATATTCTAGTGTCATATCCAGTCCACACCCTGTAATTTAGAAATTTAATGTGTACATGTAGTTCATGGAAGATGAAATTCAAGTACAGTGGCTTAGTAGAGAGCTGGCCATGGCTAATGACACTGTGCTCCCTCATTAAGGAAGAAGGGGCTCTGAGATGCTTGTGTCTGTGAGATACTGCGGTGGCCATCCCTGCTCCTGCTATTTCATGTATACATAGCGCCACACTTTGCAAACTCGATTAGAAAAAAAAACATCTAAATGCAGCCAAAGCAACTGATATGGACCCATGCAAGTTGGGATTTAAAAGTACTGTTTCCAGGCAACAAAATGAAAACATTTGGCTAGTTGTGCAAGAACTTTTAAATCTGACCCTCTAATTTTAAATTGTTGGAACAGTTTTCAAGTACAAATTTCACAGAAAAGAAAAAAAATGAGCTCCAGGGGATGATGACAAGGCCACAGCAAATCATACCATTTGTCAAATCTCCCCTGTGTGACTCCTGTTTTCTTCTCAATCTCATCAAAGAGGAGCACTTTTAGGGTGTAGTGTAACCTGCCCGGATTGTAGCCACGTGCTGAGAGGTTGAACGTGAACCTGAAAGGTACAGCTCCAGACTGTGTGGGTGGAACCCATGTAGGATTTTATATCAAGGACAATTCTAGTCATTAATCTATTGATGAGAAATGTATTTTTTAGGCCCTACTGAGGGATGGACAAAATCCGTTTCTACCAAGAGAGCGTCTTTGCACAGCTCTGTTTCACCTCAGACCTAGTTTCTGAGCCCGAGAACCAGTATTCGTATTTCCGCCAAACTCCTAACCCAGAGATTCTCAATCTGTGCAGTACAAGAATTTTTCAAACATGCAATACGTGACTATTTAGTCAGGGGCACTGACCTCTTTTCTTTAGATTGTGAAATTAAAAAATGACAACAGCCAAACAACCATAGACAACCTATGTTGTTGTCAGATGAGCAAAAAATGCAGTGTATTCTGGGGTTCCGCGGAGTTTTGTGATGAGTTTACGCATGCCGTGAGCTGAAAAGGGTTGAAAACCACCGTTGTTCATCTACATTCTGGGGCCAGTGAACCGGCCTCTGCCTGGAGAGTGTATGGGAACTCCTGGGTTGTGCTAGGGTAGTGTTTATTATTAGATTGTAGATAGAGGCACTGATACCTATTGAATAAAAATTAGATATGGGAAGTCCCTTCAGGCCTCACACAACCACCTTCCTCTCTCTTCCTCGGCGCTGCCTGTGGAGGTGGCAGCCCTCTCCTACTCGGCACCATCACTGCCCTCAGAACCCCCGTGAAACCCAGGACTGTCAAAAAGAGGACCAAGAAGTTCATCTGGCCCCAGTCAGACCGATATTTCAGCATTCAGTGGAACTGGAGGAAACCCAGAGGCACTGACAACAGGGTGCGCAGAAGGTTCCCAGACCTTGATGCCCAGCATTGGCTATGGGAGCAACAAGAAAACAAAGCACATGCTGCCCAGTGGCTTTCGAAAGTTCCTGGTCCACCACGTCAAGGAGCTTGAGGTGCTGCTGATATGCAACTAATCTTACTGTGCTGGGATTGCCCACAAGTCTCCTTAAAGAACCACAAAGCCATTGTGGACAGAGCAGCCCAGCCGGCCACCAGAGCCACCAATTCCAATGCCAGGCTGTGCAGCCAGGAAAAGGAAGACGGATTGTGTATAGATTGTACTTGTGTTAACACAACCCTAAGATTCTGCAAAAAAAATCGTATAAGGATTGAAAGGAGAAAAAGGGAGCTCTCAAGAAGTCATAATAATCAAAATTGATTATTATGCTTTAGGAGCTAAAAGATAATGTAATTCTATAACCTGGTTAAGAATGGTAAAAACAAAAACCAAACAAAAAACACCTTATTTATTCCATTTGGCTGTTCAGCAATACTCGCAGGATCCAGAAGGTGGCGCTCACTTCTTAGAAATACAACTTGAGGTTGCAAACCTGATTCCAAGGAGAATCAGAACAGTGGATCATAAAAATGTCTTTCAATAAAACGGTGCCGGTTTTCACAGAGTTACAGACAAGTATACATTAAATACATGAGCAGTGACATTCACAAATGTGCACAGGTGCTGGCAATTATAAAGTAGGATGTGGAACATAATGGTTCCTGCTCATTTTTACTTATTTGAATTTATTTCTCCTTTAGGCTCTATATGTAAATTAACACATATTGATTTCTCTTCAATGTGTTAAGTGCTGCACAGTATTTAAAATGATGATCCTTTTCTACCCGGGACTCATAACGAAGAGATGGATCAATAGATTGAAAACCTCTAGGGGCATTTCCGCAGGCTAGTTCAGCTCTTTAGACGCCAGGACCACGCTCTGGCCCCTCCCAGTGGGATCCCAGCATCCTTCATCCCTCCCTGGCCTGTCTGCCAGCCTGGAGGCCACGGCCGTCTCAGACCATCTGGTCTGCAGAGCCGCCAGCATTTTGCCATTTTTCCTCCATATTCCCATCAGCTTTTCTTAGTTAAAAAAACAAAACAGAACAAAACAATGAGAACAAATGGTTATTGCATTTTTAAAAAATTAGTGCATTTTTAATGTGTATATACTTGTGGGTTTATGCAACAGTGGAAAAATCAAGAACGATTTCTATGTTTACTGACTGTGCTCAGAAATGTAAATGCAGTCACTGTTCACATGGCCTCTTGTCCGGAATACACAGAGGAACGGAAGTTGATGTGAGAAAGTGGTATAATAATTTAAGGAACATTTGGAAGAAAGTATAAAGTGGCTAAAGTAGAGGCTGCAGAATGTGCTCAAAGGCAAAGGGCTGGGACAGGGAACCGAAAACAAAGAAGAGAGGAGGAAATGACAGGGAACTGAAAGCCAGGGAAGTTTGAATTTGTTCCAGAATGTCCTGAAAACTCTGCACTGTCGGACGGGTCATGTGATGTGGGCTCTGTCTATGGAAGAAGCATGGTTTTTCCTGGAGAACTGTGGACTGATCAGAAAGCCTCCTCAATCCGATCAGCATGCAACCTACTCTCCCCACTTCTGTTCCACTGAGGTCTGCTGGAGACTCCACACCCACAACACCCGAGCTCACTGCGGATTCATTCCATCCCACCTCAGCTGTGTCCTCAGTGGTGGCTTTAATTACCCCTGAAGAGGTCCCTCTCCTACTACCTATTAATACAATGGCTGTTTCAAAACCGTCTCTCTTTTCAAGTTCACAGAGCCGGCTGGATCTGCACTCCAGCCGTTAGATGATTCTGCAACCACCTTTCCTGGCCCTGAGCCACTCCTCATGAGCTCACTTTTCCAGGGAGCATCATCCCCCTCCCTCCATCCCTCCCCGCCTCCCTCCCAGAGGGTCCTCCTCTTGTCTCAGGCTAGCCTCCCATCCAGCTGCAAGAAGCAATGCAACAGAATAAAACTTGTGTGAGCTTTAGACCCAGAAAGTTTGAATTTGAATCCCACTGCTTCCAAATTACATGTCGTCCCTGGGCAGGACACACAATTTTTCCAAGACTCTTTTTCATCTCTAGACGTTGCCATAAAATTACAACCTCCCTGTGATGTTTTCAGGATTGCCAATGTGTTATCTGTGAAAGCACTTTCCATATAACCAATGCAAATTCCCTCCCATCCTATCTGTTGACATTAAAATTCAAGGATGTTAAGCCCACAAAGTACAATATGTTCCCAAGTCCCCAGGGTTGGGACCAGGGTGAGGAGAGCGATTGAGTCCAGGCCCTGCGAATCTGTGACCTCACCCTTTCCCATGTCCCGTCCACCACAACCTTCTCTGGTAAGAACTTGGCATTCTCGTTGTTAGGCGGTTCTGCCCTATCCTGAGCCTTAAATTCAAACCCTGCCCCAGATTCTGTCCTCTGCCCTCTCTTCTTCCTTCACATAAGCATTCCTGTGTGACCCCCTGCACTGTGCTCACCTCAGCCTCGGAGAAGAGTGTGATGTTCCTGTCTCCAGCCCTGAAATACGTCTCCCCTCACAACCCAAGCGTGTGATGGCACTGTGATGGATGGTCATAGCCCTGTGTAGAAATTTGTAGACTCAGTTTCAAGGCTTTAGGATGACACTCTCGAATTTAAGAAATAAGTGAAAAGTTTTAAAGAATCCAGCTTATAAAGAAGGCAATGGAATGTTATGTTATTTGTTATCTCCGGTCAGAATCACACGCTGACACATCGTTTTGCAGACCTCTCGTCGGCAACCCCAGAGGCTCCCTCTGGAGATAATACGTGCCATAAAGGGGTGTCAAACAGCAAGCAAGGCCTCTGGGGGGACAGAAGGGAAACCAGTCACAAGTTTTCTGCTAGGCCAGGCTCCTGGGCTCCATTTGAACTTGGGACACAAAGCAGTGTTCCTCAGTTCTGAGGCAGACAGAACTGTCTGTCTCCTATACCCCAGTAAAGTTTGCTGCTAAGATTTTCTCTCAGTTATTTCCAAACACTTAATCTCCATATGTAAGTGACTATTTTACTGGGCACTTGATTCTGGCCCACAGGCTGTCTGCTTGCTGCTCGGTTGCTCTTATTGTTAAGTAAACCTATTCTGTTGCCTTTTTCAAAACTCTCAGAGAATTATGGCAAAGATTGCTAAGCAGGCCAAATTTGCATTGATTCAGGCCTCTACTCCATTAATGCCATCAACAATTGTTGATGTCTCTCTGTTATACATCTCTGAGGTACTGGCTCCTTCCATAAGATGTCAAGGCATAGGTCTATGTATGTATACATTATAGATGATATTGATTGCCTACCGTTATCAGCCTTAATGTTTTCCCTCCCAACTAATTTCCTTTTGTGGTCCCACTTGCACATACATGTATCTGTTCACACACACACACATATACAGATGTGTCTGTCATTCATTACTCTTTGCCCAGGGAATGAAAACCCATTTAAATAATAATTTAATAAGGTAAATTTATTCACTTTTCATAGACAAATATGAAAATAACTTCTAAGAAATTATTTTTTAAGAACTCCAGCTTTCTTTTTTCCAAACAATGGCAAGAACATTAGATTAAGAGTCTCGCAGGGGGAGGGTGCTGTCCTCACAAAAAGCATGTGGAAAAATGCAGGCCTGTGCAAGGAGACTCTTCAGTAAAATAAAAATGCAGCTCTCTCAATGATGGGCACAAACGCTGGGCCGGGTGATCCATTCTTCCCTGTCTCAATGCCTAGATAGCTCGGTGCATGACTGCCACCATGCTCACGGCCGGGGGGAGACCCATCAGGGCTGTCGGGCCCTTAACACATCTAACGCAAAGCTGACTATTTTCAAGTTACCTTGAAAAATCTGCAATAAAACAAAATGGAATAATAACTTCAGATAACAAAAAACTAGATACTCTGGCCCAAAATTAATTTAAGAGGTTCACACTCCCTAGGAACAGGAAGTTATTTATTTACTGGGCCCAGAGAATAATTAAATAAATGCAAGAAGTGGGGGAGTGGCTGGTGACTCTCTACTCCTTCCCTGGGTCTAGTCCTTATTTCCCCCTTCTTCCTTCCTGCCACTAGGAAGTGGCAAATTATGAACTCAGGGAACCAAATCCAGCCAGCAGCCTGCTTTTGTAAATACAGTTTCACAGGAACAAAGCCACACTCGTTTGTTTGCTCATAGTCTAGGGCTGCTTTCACTCCGCGCCAAGGTGGAACACTCGTGCAGAGCCTGAATGTCCCATGAAGCCTAAAATAATTCCTGTCAGGGCCCTTCACAGAACAAGTGTGCGGACTCCTGTCCTTGAACTATAGTATTTTTCACCAAGGGATTCAGGGGTGACAGTGGTAGCTATAAGGGGCCTTGATGCATGTCCGGTCAGCCAGGGGTGCCAGCTTCTTAAAATGCATGTCTGCGAAGTGATGGATTACCATCTGCCAGCCGTTTCTGGTGAGTCACGCACAGGCATGTGGAAAAAGAAACTTGGGATGCATATCCAGAGACTACACAGTATCAGACTTGGATCCTGGGGGGGTGTAAGTGCTGTGTTTCTCTCTGCTTCCAGTTGAGAGTTGCACCAATGAAAGAAAGAAAGGGGAAAAAAGACAATCTCTTGCCACACAAGGATGTTTGGCTTCAGGCATGGTGCTCTGGGCTCTCCCCTGGGGAACACTGCACTTCACAGTCCGGGAAAGCCGCGGGTGCTCTGAGATGTCATTCCCTGTCTGATCACTAAAGTGCAAAGCTAGAAGTGTGGTACAGGGGAGAGAAACATGCTCACATGAATGGAAAAGATGGAGGGCTTTGTGCAGAGAGAGAAAATAACAATAACAAGACACGTTGAAGAGACAGGTGTTAGTATGAGAATGGGCTCTGAGGTGGTGAAGAACAGACACGTCTCATACTCTACATGTTTTTGCACAGTCTGGCAAATGAGAGATTTTAGTCCAATAACACTATATACACTAAGGAAACAGGCGTGCATGGGGGAATTCTCAGTGTGTGGGAGGAGTGTGTGAGAGGAGGGATCTCTGGTTGAAAAGTAACAAAAAGAACAGAAGTGATGGGCGCAGGACACCTCCCATAGAACTGGGAGAAGCCGAGGAGATGACTCAGGCTGTGGAAGCAGGATTGTTGACTGGGGACCCCACTGGGGAAAATCCTTGTCTTTCCAAAATGGGGGACAGGCCTATGTCTGAAACTGTATTCCAGGCAATTTTAGTATTGGCCCTGAAAACATTCCAGAACTGACCAATTAGCAGATGGTGTTTGAGCACAAGAGGGCAAAGCGAGGCTCTGTGGTGGGGGTGGGGGTGGCGTGATTCACAAGGGTTCGTGTGTGGGCAGTGTGCCACACGGCACAGCATCTAAATGTGCCGCCCTGGAAGCTAGGCTGCTGGGATCTGAGTTGGTGCTGCCATTTCCTCACTGTGTGACCCTGGACAAGTTACTTAACTTTTCCTTAGTTTTTTTCGTTGTCAGTGGACAGAGTCTGATAGCAGAGGCTGTTGTAAGAATTGACTGTGTTAATACGTATAAAGGACTGGGAACAGAACTGGCCTCAGATCCAGGCTATGTAATCTCCAGCTATTATTATCAACAGAGCTGCCAGACCAGCAGGCAGCAGAATGCCACAGATCTAGGCAAAATCAGATTTCAGCAAAGCACTTCCCAAACTCTCCCGTGACACCACCAAGGACCACCTGAGTAACAACACAGATGCAGAGATCCATATCCGGTTTCATAGCTGTGATTTCACCTCAGCTTGATGAGACTCCTCTACCGTCAAGCCTTGCGGTTGTCTTCCCTCCTGTCCTTGTTCGACACTTTTTAGCAGTAAGACTTGAAAATATTTTATTGTGAGAGACTGTAAAGTATTCCAAGCATGAAAAAATAACTTTCAACATTTAGAGCTAACAAAATGTGAAAGTTTTATACCTAAAACACTAGTGATTTCTCTTTTATTGAACATATCTAAATAAATACTGAGAGACTTCTTAGAGAAGATATGGAAGAGTGTCCTGGGAGGCCCATTTTGAGATAAACCTGGAACATTTTTATTCATTCTTTCAATTCATTCAAATGTTTATTAAGTATTTAATATATGTTATACATTGTCCTAGGTACTTGGAGTTTATTGAAACAGAACACATAATTTGCCTTTATGAAACTCACATTTAGGAAGGATCCTTGCTAAGCAGTTTCTATGAATCATGAGATCTTGGGTTCATCTTAAAAGTCCCACAAACTACACATAAACTTGATACCCTTAGTGATTTTTCCTCATGTATAAAGTGGCAATGAAATACCTTCACTTCACATCATGATTCAGGATGCTTCATCCAATCAGCAAATACTAAGTAATCAGTATTACTTAGTGGTAGGCTGAAGAAAATGAACGGGACAAGATCCCCACCCTCACGAAGGTCAATCTTTTATATTATCAGGAAGATAAAATCAGGTAGTTAACATTAATACCAGTGTTTCTACAGAAATGTAAGCTGTGACTAGTAGATCCACTCGTATAAACATGGTTCGCAAGTCTTTGACAGGCTTCTGGGGGATGCTCAGTGTAGATTTTGGCTGTTACCTGAGCCCTATGCCAACATCTTGGCCAGCACCTCTGATAGCATCATTGGTGCTGTGCTCCACGCTCAGACAGGCAGAGGGAGAACTCTAGGACTTCCAATAAAACCTGGAAGGGTTTCCATCCTAAGAAACGTCCAGTTTTGTTGCCAAACAGTCTCTTCTCCTATATGGAGGCCTGAGTCAAGGGGTACTATGCCTGGGAGAAGTTACCCTCAGAACCTGAGCATGCACTTTTGACATGAATTTCCAAATGGACATTCCTAGATCCACAATGTACCAAGCAAGAAGTGCACTGAGGTTGGTCCCTGGAGGTGGAGCCAACATAAATTGACAAAAGGCAATTTCCTGGAGTAGGGGATGGGGCAAATGATCAGAGGAGGAGCCACTCCTCAACTGTAAACCTTTCTCTCTGCCTGCTATTCCATCCCTACCCTCCGGTGACAATAGAAGCCATGCCCTCATTCCTCATTCCTCAATGCACCTGTTTTTGCTTCCTCCCAGGAGGGGCTCTGCACGTGACATGCAGGGTGCCCAGGCTGTCAGTGAAGGGACCATAAATTCACCCAGGAGTGAAGAGTGGTTCCAAAAGTTTGGAAGATTACATGACATGGGTTCCTGCTCTCCCTCATTTAGGCCACGTGTATTTTACAGTATACAGGAGAGAGGCGGGATGCTTTCATTCCTTATGAGTCCAACAAATATTCACTGAGCACCTATCACATGTGAGGCAGGGTTTGTAGCAGGTGGGTGGGGAAGACACTCAATAAACACATTAATGTGTATTAAATATTAAAATATCAACCGGATTAGTACTGTGGATTAAATGGTGGCCCCACTCAATGATTCCTGTGCTGAAGCCCTGAACCCCAACGTGACTGCGTTTGGTGATGGAGCTTTCAAAAAGTGATTAAGGTTGAATGAGGTCATAAGGGCGAGGTCCAAATATAATAGGATTGGTGGTCTGGTGGCCTCTGTAAAAAGAGGAATCTCTCTCTTTCTCTGTCTGTCTGTCTCTCTCCATGTATATTCACCAAGGAAGCACCATGTGAGTGAACAGTAAGAGGGCAGCCATCTGGAAACCAGGAAGGGGACTCTCACTAGAACTCTTCCATGCTGGCACTTTGCTCTTGGACTTCTAGCCTCCAGAACCATGAGACAATAAATATCTGTTATTGAAGCTACCCAGTCAATGGTCCAAGCTGACTAACACAGTCAGGTAGTGAGAAGTGTTTAGAATTAAAATGTAGCACAGCAAAGGGACAGACAGAGAGAGAGAGATGACAAAGAGGTAGTCAGGGAGGCCCTCTGAGGGGGAGACTTTGGGCTGAAGCTGGATGCAGCTAAGATTTATTCAAAGGCACCCCCCTGGTCTCAGGTTTAGGAGTACTAACAATGAGAATGTGACAGGGCTCATCTTCAAAAGCAAATGGGACTGCCTCATTTCATTAGAATCTTTTTGGGAAAGAGACTGTGCTCCTACATGGATAAAATGTCACACTAGGCACTCTGTGCTTGCTTGGGTTAGTCCCTTAAGCCCCATGCCCCAGTTTTCCGGGCTGTGAAGTGAGGGTAATAATAATTTTTACCTCTTTAGGTTGTTGGGAGGTTTAAATGAGTTAATGCACATGGATCAATGCCTGACACACAGTCAGTGCTCAGTAAATACTAGCTATTATTATTACTACCACTACCAGTACTATCTCTAGTGTTATAGTGACTACAGACGAGAAGGTTAAAAAAGAAATCTCAGCAATGGTACCTTTCAATTACACCTTCTCTGAGCCCTGACCATCTCCAGGATATTAACGTTTCTTGTTTGTCTCCCCCACCCCGCCCACCCCCAGCTCTATCAGAAGAGCAAAACTAATGATTAAGCTCATGTGTTGTGCACTAAAAAGTCTGTTGCATGAGTTCAAAGCCATCGGTGACAAAGGCCTTCTCCTGATGGCACTAATTCCTTCTGCTCACTAATACCAGGATACTCCTGTGTGCCTGATCTGGCTCTGTCATTTTTTATGGGTCGGGATGCAAACAAAATACTGTCAGCAAGATGAAGATGCTCCTTCAAGTGCTCCTGAGGAGGAATAAGAAGAAAAAAGAGATGAAAAAAAAAGAAAAAAGAAAACAAGAAAGAAAGCAGGGTGAAGGGGGAGAACTGAGAGAAAAGGTAAATACAGGGAGAGTGTAAAGCCATTAGCAATTCACTGACTCAGTGGCTCAGTTGCTGACATAGCAATCAGAAGGGAGCTGGAGAGAGGAATTAGGTGGGCAGATGTTGTTCACTCGAATCTACTTGTCTCGTATTGGTAGGTATTTAAAGAAATTACTTTGTACAATGCTTGAGTGCATTAAACTGAGTAAATAATATTGACAAATGTTTTCTTCTAGGCTTTGCTTTTATAGAGGCATTTTTACAATGACATAAAGTGAAGTGAAATTGTTTTGAGCCTGCCAGACTGTAAGTTTCCTAAGGGCAGAATTTGTACATGTGGTTTTCTTTTGAGCATTTTTTTCTTCTTGATGCCCGGTAAAACTGTCTGCACCTGTACTCAATCGGTGGCTCTCTGGAAGTTTCTGGACTCTTTGCATGGGTTTTCCCCGCAAAGGACACCAAATCCACTAGTTTCCATAGACTTATGCTTTTTTCTCCTCTTATTTCTCTACAAAATTATTTTATTTTTAAGATGTCATCAAAATTTTATACACAATGCTACCTGTCAAACAGGCCTATTACTCCTAAATACTGACTTTATTCTTACCTTATCAGAGCTGTTCTTGATTTTTATACTATTCTGTGGAAACTAGGTTGTATGCCATTTTATTTTGCTTTTTTCCCCAAATTTAAAAAACCTTTTATTTAGAAAGTCAGAAAGGTAGAAGAAATGAACGAGCCAGGATGTGTGGACTCAGGAAGCTAGAGAAGGGCCCTTGGAGCTTAGGAGGAGGAAAGCAGAGGTACGCACCTTGAGGGAAGAAAATGAAAAGGAAAGCCATGCTCCAGAGAGAGAAAGAGTGTGCCTTAGTTTGCTTTTTTGAGTAACGTCTGATGTTAGGCACCAGGCATGAAAACACCGCCTTTCTCACTAATATGATTACACCGAGAGTCAAATTAAACCTGAGGGGGGAATATTTTTTTAAGTGAGTTCTGTTAGCAAGAATATTTGGACAATTGCCTGAATTCCTCCAATAGCTTTGGAATTCGGGTGGAAGGAGAGATGGTAAAGAAGAACCAGGAATTTTGAGGAACGTGAATGCAACCTAGAACTACAGTAGAAGGTGTTAATGTCTGTTTGAGGCAATTTCCCTTGAGGCAGCAGAGGTGTTTGGAAATGACCATTGAATTAATCAGAAGATATGTGTCCATTTTCTGTGACTGCCATGTACTAGTGGTTTTACCTTCAATTATCATTTGACCTTGAACTGTCCCTTGCCCTTATCCTTGTATGTAAAATGAAAGCAAGGACATTTGCCTCCCACCAGGGCTGCTAAGGATGTTATGGATGTGTGTTTTGTGAACAAATCACCCAATATTTAAGTATCTTTCCAGTGTTTATACCTGCACTTCATGTTCCTGCCTTTTCCCATTTTCTAAACCTCCCTTACAATGTTATTATTTATTATTATTATTATTATTTCTTAGCTCGTGTATTTTCAGCCCTCTGCCCTCTTGTGTCATTTATTATCTATTTGTTCATTTATTCAAGGGGTTATTATGGGCTGTTCTGCTAGGTACATGAATAAAAAAATCTTCACCGGGTATCCCCAAATGGTGGCAAGTCAGCTCAGATGGGGACAATGTTTTCTGAGCTTCAGACACCTCTTTTGTCATTTTTCTTTCATTTCTGTCTTATTTTCGACACTGAGAGAAAGGAAACTGCCTGGATGCTAAATGTGGAAGGCATCAGATGGGCTTGTAACAGGTGGTCTAGGTTTCTAAGTAGGAAGTTAAACAAAATCCTCTCCCTGCTCTCAGGTGTGTCTCCTGTGCTCCCTGAAGAGTAATCACGTGACCAACTAGCAGTCAGGGGTGCCCGGGAAGAAGTCTTGTCTTCCTCTGACTAGAGCATGCAGAAGCAATCTTAATGCAATACTGTAGTTCTTTTGTAGAAAAAGCCAAATCATTCGTATAGGTTCCTTCCCACTGGCCCAGCAGTCCTCACCTCCCAATACACATATTTTACTCAAGGTATTAAGCAAACACTGA
This sequence comes from Macrotus californicus, assembly GCA_007922815.1. Lineage (NCBI taxonomy): Eukaryota > Metazoa > Chordata > Mammalia > Chiroptera > Phyllostomidae > Macrotus > Macrotus californicus. Next base: position 14,002 of record VMDR010005148.1, on the reverse strand, counting down.
CATATCGAGTTCATGTTTGTGTCTCAATGAGAGATAATTTGGTTAGAGCTTATACTAGTGTATAAAATATGCCAATAACATCTACACTGCCATTCTGCAGTATTAAATCTAATTTTTAGCAAAGGAAGTAAATGTAAGTTGGTATTTAGTTAAAATATAACATTTAAAAGGAGAATAACATGATTAATTTTCATATCATACTAGGTCAGTGATGCTTTAAAAAAAATAACTCCATTTCAAGCCAATCATGGCTTGCTTATTTACTTATTAAAAATTTCTCACTTTTAAACTGAGACATCTGTTTACACATTTGTGTATATTATATATTTCATTTATCAAATTTATGCATTATATCATTACATTGTTTTATAGTACTAATTAACTTTTTTTGGATTTACAAGGGGAACCCAAAAACCCAAGTAAACCAGAATTGTCTTCTGGAGGATGGCCCCTTGTATTACAAGCTTCCCCCACTAGGTGAGTGTTCTAGGAACCCATTTGTATCAATGTACCAGCTGGTGTTGTTGTGAGAAGCTGCATTTGGTTCCAGTGACTTGTTTTTGAAGACTCTTTCAACACGTTTACCCATTTCATGATGGGTGATTTATAAGCACCCCTGCCCACACTGCACTGAGTGTCCAGCAGTTTTTGATTAAAAACGGCATGACCCCCGTGTCCTACCCTCCCTCTTCACCCTCTCTCTCCCCAAGCAACTTTTTTTTTGTTTGTTTCCCTGGATGAAAATAGTCTTCAAAGGGAAATGTTTTACCATTATAAATGAGCCAATATGATTTTTAAAATGTTGCTGTTAAATAGATTGATTTTTTGTTACCCCGACTCAAGGGCTCCGCCCTGAGGTAAGACGTGTTATAAGGATTACTAAAACCGTAGCTGGCCCAGCTGTGAGAGGGAGGGATCCAGTCTGTGCATGTGTGCTATTCAGCTCCTACTATGGGGCTGAGACTCTGCAGGCCCTCAATGAATGTTTGTGAATCGACTGCTTGGCAGCTGTAAATACCACAATTAAGGGATAGCAATTGTCTCAGACTATGGCCCTCTCAGAGTGTCATCATGGTCCCAAAGTGGCTATTTAGCAGTGGGAAAGAAAAATGCTTTCCTCAGCTGGAGGCTGACTGCTGAAATCTTGCCTCATCTAATTACCATTTCTCCTGAGGGCCTGGTCCCCTAAAAGAGCCATGCCTTGGATTTATAGGATAGGCTACTACCCTTACAAATCAGTGTTTTTCACAAAGAAGCCTTGATTTTCTTTGGCTATGAAGCTGCTGTGTCTTCTACTCTTCAAGGCTAGCTGAAACGTCGTCAGACTATACGGCTTTCTGCTGTATCACTTCTTGACTTAGGCCCCAGAGGTTCCCAGAGCATTTAGAAAGAGCTTCACTTCTCAGCTATGACTAATAAAATCAGAATTGTATCACTTGTGCCCCTGCTTAATGCCTTGCCGTATAATTCTCTAATTTGTAGACTCTAGCCAAGAGCCAATAAAGCAATTTCTCCCACTTTTTATGATTTCTTGCTTATGATGCTTTTTTCCCCATTCTTTGAAAGCCAGCAGTAACAATGATGCTGTTAGTTTAGTTCCAACTGCCTGCAAAAAGCAAGAATGGAGAGAAGGACAGAAGCTTGTCCAGCAAAGCTTTAGCCTAGCGAGGAGTTGGCTAGTTTGGTGGCATCTCATTGTCCCCAGAGGCCCCTTTTGAAAGGCTTCAGCAGCCTCCTGAGCTCTGGCCCACTATTTGGCACTAGAACTCCCTGTACATCCTTTTCTCACTCTACGCCATGACCATGATATTTATTTTCACTTTAGGAAACACTAACATTAGCAACTTTTTGGTAAAGTCTATGGAGTCCAACTGAACTTGGAATCCAACTGAAAAGGATATTTTAGTAAGACTAAAAAATACAGAAAAATACCAGAACCTGGGGCTTTCGTCACAATCCACTGAAACACAGGTGATGACTTAAAGCAGCATAAGCTGCCTCCCAAATGTATGTTTGTTACCCTGATTTCTATACCAAACTCCAAACTTACACAGACACATTCTTGACAACCTCAGTCTTAACATGGGCAAAACAAAATACCTATTCCCTCCCCCAACCTGTTCTTCTCTTAATTTCCCTGTCTTAGTAAATGGCACTACCACCAACATCTCAAGCCAGAAACCCAAGAGTGTCCCCTCATCCATGTCCATCTTCCCTCCTCATCTCCAAACCATCACCAGGGTCCAGCTGAAAGCTGGAAGGGGAAAGTGTGTTTTCAATATCTGTCTGCTTCTGCATCACCCTTGCTAATCCCAGTCCAAGCCACCAATGTCTTCAAACAGCACTACTGTTGTGGCCTCTGGTCTCCTTGCTTCCATTCTTGCCCATTTTCATTTGCTTTTCCTTAAAGCAGATAGAGAGATCTTTCTAAAAACGTAAGTAAGTTCACACCACTCTCCTATGAACACATCTGTGGTTTCCCACTGCACTGTGTGTAAAGCCCGTCTTCCTTCCAAGTCTGTAAACTTCTCTGCCCACTTTCCTGACTCTTTCTCTCATTCATATAATCCCACTGGACTTCTGGTTTTTTCAAGATGACAAGCTGGTCTTTGGGACCTTTGCTACTTCTCTATCTAGAATGCCATTCTCCCCACAGAAATTCACCTGGCCGGCTCCTGCCTATCATCCATGCGTCAGCAAAAATTGTTTTGCAGAAAAGTTTTCCTTGGCTGATTGATTTAACATAGTCTCTGCCACTCTCTGTTGCATTGTCTGGTTTTATTGTCTTTGCAGCACTATCACTATGGAAAACCATCTTATTCATGGAGATGTGAACTAGTTAATTTTCGACTCCTCCCTCTCTCTCTCTCTCTCTCTCTCTCTCTCTCGAGCAGCTCTGACCAACGGGAATGCAAGTCACCTGTGTGGCGGTAAATGTTTTAGTAGCCACAGTATAAAAACAAAATTAAAAATTAAAAATCATTTTAATTGTATATTTTATTTAACTGAATACAACTAAAACATCATTTCAACATGTAATTGATATTAAAAATATCAATGAGATATTTTTGCATTCTTTTCTTTCATACAGTCTTTGAAATTCAGTTTGAACATCGCTTTTCTAGCACATCTCTGTTGGGACGAGCCACATTTCAAGGGCTCGATAGCCACACGCTGCTGGCGGTGACTTGAGTGGACAGTTCTGCACTAGAATGTAAGCTTCGTGTGAGCAGGGACCTTGCCTGTCCTGTTCACTGCTGCATTCTGAAATCTCCGCAGCATTGCTCAGTAAAGATTGAGTATCTATCTTTAAGTACAATTTCAAAAGCTTACAAAATCTAAATAAATCAATGAGTTACTTTGAGAGAAGAAAAGTACTGATTTAGTAATAGTGTCAGTATGAGTTTTAGGGAAAGGTGCACAGTTCCCATGATATTGCTCAGCTCCCCCTGGGCACCTGCGACACCCTGACGTGGAATGCCTTCTCTTGGATCATCCTCTAAAACATTCTAACCCATCCTTCACATCTCAGCTCAAATTCTCACTGCAGTAGGAAGCAGGTCTCTTCCAGGCATCCTTGAACATGGCTTTATTTGGAATTCTACTATACTTTGGATAGTTCTCTATAGGAAACCAATATGTTTGGCAAATGTAGCTCAGCTCTATCTGAAAGCAGACAGGTGCGTGTCGGCACACAGGAGCAAAACCCACGGATTGGTTTGGCTCCCTCACCCTGAATTGAGGCAGGAAATGTTTAATGCAATCTATGCTAAACCTCCCAAGGATGGAGTGTAACCAGTTCAACCACTTTTCCCCTTTGCATTTGCAAATGTTCTTTTTCTTTGAAGTACTTAGCAACACCCTCTCCTTTGTTATCTGTAAAAGGTAACCACCTAAAGCAAACCTGTGCATAGTAAATGAGGGCCATCCTTGATGTAATGTACCTAGAGTATCAATAAAAGCCTGTCCAGGCAGGGGTCAGGGCCCTCTCTCTCAGTTAGAGAGTGGCCATGCTGTCCCTTTTTCTCCACAGGACTTCTGTAGTCCGTGTGAATTTGTTCATCGCAGCCACAACACACGGACTCCGCTGGATGGAGTCCGCATGAGTTCTCTATTATAGCATTAAACTTACTCTTAAAATAGAGCTGTCCTACTTCTTTGTATTGATGATGTCTATAAGGAGATCTCTGATCCCACTTCTGGGTTGCTAACAGTAACTCTATGGGAAGACAATTTCTTCACTTGATTGGTGAAGTGAAAAACCTCTGACACACCCTGGCCCTTGAGTGTCAATCGGGTGCAGTGGACGTGTCTCAGCTGTCCGAACTCAGAGAAAAAGGAGTGTGACTGGCTGCTCGGAGACCTCCACAAATGATGCATTGTTCAGAAAATGGTGTATATATACAAGACTCAGATAAGGATCAAAATGTCACCTTTGTTGTGGACGAATCTGGGTTGGACATTGTGAGTAAATGGTTAAGAGCAGGTCCAGGCTAACCCAGGACTGCCTGGAAGAATCATCTCAGAGTCTAAACGCAACAGAGTAAAGATGAATGTGAAATGCTATGCACACCTTGTCTGCTGATGCCTGGCCAGAGGATCCTGGGGTGGCACGGAGGCCTGGGCTTCCAGAGCTACAGCAGTTCTGCAAGGTCAGATGGAAACAAATGACACAGCCTCTATGTTGAAGTGACTCCCGTGAGCCTAGCTCTTGTCCACGGCAGCCATATCATATATATGAGGAAGCAAAAGAAGCTGCACATTTGGGTAGGGCTGGGCCACCTCATGACATGCAGATGCTTTACCTGATATATCTCTTGCCCTGTGTTCTTCTGTAAATCTAAACAGATAGTATTAACTGAAAGCCTACTGTGTCTTGTGAGTTTGTCATCTTGAACCTGTAACAGCTGTAGTATCAGAGCAGAGACCTTTAGCCAGATTCAGGCTTCCTAATATGCCCTCTCAAGTCTTAGTCCTGAGACAGAGCAGCCAGAGGAGGCTGCTTGCCCAGGACACTTACTCAATGGTTACACAATAAGGTGCAGCTTCCCTCTTGCCCTGAAAGCCAGCAGGGTGAAGACAAAGAGAATAGGCCACCTGTGCTCAGGGCTTGGTCCATTGAGGGGGGTGGGTGATAAGAGTGAGAAATGAGAACAAAGAGAACAAGGTAATGTGTGAACATGCCTTCTCATGTACAGCTTTACCCAAGTGAATGTCAAATTCTTCACCAATCTAATAAATCAGACTTTTCCCATGGATGAAAGTAACTCAGGGGTTGGTGACAGTTTGTGTTTCTCTAATACAGATTTAAAAGAAAGAGAACAAAGACCACGGGCCTACTAATATTTTTTAAGCATGTCTCTCTCCTGTAGATAGCTCACTCCTTAAATGCTGGACCTAGTTCACCGTGCATCCAAAGCTATTGGCTGAGGGCCAAGAACCCAAGGAATAATTTCAATCAACAACAATTGAATTACAAGTTAATGACTGATCAGTCTTCAACCTTCAATTTATATACTTAACAAATCTTTAAAAAAGGTTTTAGACTTTACCAAAGTTTAAAGTAGGAAGCTGTGCAAAAAGTATATACAGAATATGAGATTTATATTGTTTTTTTCTTCTTAAGATCTTTGAGCTGTGTGCATGAAAAACATTTATGAAAAATTAATTTCATTCATGTACCTGCTGATCTCTAAAATCAGAAATATGGTCAGAATTAGAAAATTGAGAACATATTGAAAAAATGCCAAGTACCCAAGAGGCCATTTCAATTGTAACTTCATGCAAAAGCCCAATGTTATGGGAATCACAAAGACCAGTTTCTTAAAGGCACTTAATACAGAAGTCAGTTCCAAGCAAGGGAGCAGAGGCTGGGGAAAATGGAAAATGGATAGAACAGACTACTTTCTTTTTAAAAGAAAAAGGAAAACGCCCACAAAAGAAAAGGCTATTGTCAAATTAATGCCAAATAGGGATAGACAATGGAGAAATTATTTGAATAATTTGATCAATAAGACATCTAAGAGCTTTTCCTGCTGTGATACTTAGAACAATTACTATTTAACAGGAACAGTTCATAGGAATAAGTAGCAAGGAAGAAGGTTAAAGGAGAAAAGTTTGAATAAACAAAAGTATCAAGAATATTGTTTAACCCAAACTTTTGAAGACATGGTTAAATTCCCACTCAAATTTAAGGTATGTGACCTGATCTGAACTTTTAATTTGTGGTCAGATCAAAAGTTTTGATACCCTCTGTGGCTTTTGTTAATTGTGGTTGTGTTGATTGTGAATTTTGCGGTTGAACTGATTTTTAGCTTTGAAAAAAAATGGGTCAGTTTCTGTCAGACAGGTGCAAAGCATATGGGTAAAAAGATAAGGCAAGGTGAGCAATAGTAGCTAAGACTGGTTTCATAATATCCTGACTTAAAGATAAGCACCTACCCTGTAAAAATGACAAGGTGTGAGTCAACCAACAAAAGTAGTTTATGACCCAAATTTTCCTAATGCTTTCAACTACTACTCAGTTTTGGGTAAGGCTGATTTTACAAAAATGATTTAAGTTCCCTGAAAACATGTTCTGTTACCGCAGTCTGAAAGTGTCCGACATGGTAGCATATGACACTAAAATTAATCTTCAGTATTCATGTTTTACCCTCAAGTTCAATTGCACAGCATATTACTGATTCATTAAGCCATGCAATATCTGTTTACGCATTTCAACATCTTATCTGACCCTCACTTATTTTTACTGCCCAGCAGGAGGATGCTAATTTAGAAACAAAATATACTCATCAGGAAATTATGATTCAGAAAAGGGAAGATCAAAAACAGGAGGAGGCAGGTCAAGATCTGGTCTCATTCTGAGAGGAGATGCTCGGTGTTCTGAAGGGGCCTCAGCAGAAAAGACTGGGACAACTCAGCCTGAATTTGATCAGCGCAAAGTACCTCCATTGTTTAGTTCGAAATAGTGTGGCTGAAAAATAACATTATGAAAGCTCACATTAAAATGTACATGTGGAAAACTCATTAAAATAAAATCCAGGCTCTTGGAATTATCTCTACCATTTTTAATTGTATTAGGACAGTTAATTGAGGTCTTAATCTATTTATTAACTTACTACTTTCACATAATGTTTATAGTGATTGGGGGAAGCTGTACTTAATGGAAAATATAACTGCTTGCTTGATTGAGGCGGGTTGAGGGAGGCAAGTAAAAAATCGAATGGAAAGAAGAAGCAATGAACAAAGAAAATGCTTTATTAAAATAATTTGAGACCAAATAAAGGAAAGGAAATGTGGGGAATGGCTTTTTTTTAAAGTTCTAAAACAATTTCCAAGTCAAAACGGAAAGAGAGATGGGGGGAAAAAAGGAAGACTCTAGAAACAGCAAAATGGAACCCCAGAAATACTGGCACAAAAATGTAAAACTATAAATCTAAAATTAAAACTTCCAGATATGTGTTATAGAAAATATTTCTTTTCTTTTTCATTTTTATAAGGACCTAAGCATCCAGGGAATAATCAGACTCTAAAGATAACCCAGAAGAAATGTGGGATGTAAAAGGATGTTTTTTTGTCATGCCTTTTGTGTGTTTCAATGACCTAGGAGGGTAGACTCTTATTTTAATGATGTATCCATGCCTCCCAAAGAGTTTGGGGATCCTCTTTCAGATTTATTTTCAGAGTCTGCTAATGTTATTTTTGTACATTTGGTTCTTCCACTGGGGCTACCTCCTATCACCAGTCTTCATGCTAGAGGAGCTTCAGATGAGTAAGCACTGGCAAACCTCAGCAAGAGTCAGTCCTTGGAAGAGCAAAATTATGCCCACTACCCCATCCTGTATCCTGTTATGTAGCGCTGACAGGGAGTCCAAGGAACAGAACCAGATGAGGGTTGTGTCCCGTGAACTCAAGTAGATACAGCACCAAGTATCACAGTGGGGTAAAATTAAGTTACATCTATAAAAGCATTGGCAAGTAGGCTCCATTTCAAGTGCCAGCTCTAATTCATTCTGTCTGGAGCACTTCTTTGAGAAAGACTTCTAGGCTAAGTCTCAGATCAAGGGAGAAAAATACAGGAATAAGTGAATTGTTAATGGGGGAGTAGAAAGAGTCATACATATCCCACCCACACTGTCACCCTTGATATTAAGACATAGTTGCCACCTCTGACACAAAGAGAAGCTAGAGAGACTTTGTTGGTCATGGAGTGGCTCTTAAGCAATTGTAGCAAGAAACTAAGCATGTGGTCACAGAAAGACATTGTACACATATATTCACACACACACACACACTACATACAGGGGTAGGTTTACACTTGTTCATATGGAAAATAATACAATAATTAATAAATCATACATGAATAAATTATTTCACATATTCATGGCTATAAACCTACTTTGCTTACCCCTGTGTTACACACACACACACACACAAAGCAATTTTAGCAAGAGATGAAGGGTAGTCACAGAAAAACATTATTGTGAAGAACAGTACACATTAGAATACATAGTTCTTCATTTTGTTATAAAAATCAGGTTCTTTATTGAATAGTCAACTGTTGGCAGATTAGATTTTTCTACATTAAGAGAATAACAGGGAAAAATTCATTTTAATATATACCCAATTATGTAAATGACTTAACATTTACACAATTATGTGGATTACTTCCTCAATCTCTTCACAATTAATTACTGAGAAGCCAGCTGTGTGGGGGCCAGGCCTCCTGTTACATCACAGCTGTTTTCCCCACATTCCAGCTGAGCTGTCTTCCAGTCTGTCAGGGATCCCACAAAGAAAAAAAAGTTACTGTCTCTGCAAGAAATGCTGAGGTTCTGGTTAACCACAAAAACTAATGGCCTTATTCTGATGCACATTTCATTGAAAAAGAATCCAAAAGCATCAGTTACACATACAAACACTTTGTCTGTGCCTACCAGGGTGGGACACTTTAAAGCCCTTCACAAAAGCGCTGTTGTCATCTAATTAGACATTATCCCTTAATTGCTTGATTTTTGACTATTCTACTTATGTGGTTTTTAAATTTGTTATTTGCATTTTCTTTATTGACTAAAGAGTAAAAGGGCAAAAAGAGGCCAATAAACCTGGTGTCACATGCACCTAATGGATGAATGCACAATTAGAATTCATCCTCTCTAAAATAGTTTGGAAAGATGATTTTATTTTCAATTAACAAAAACTTGTTTAGCATGTGTTTGTTTTCAAAATCATGAAGGAAGAGGACATGTATCTGAAATGCTCAGTGTCACACTGTCACTGAGAGCTAATTCTTATTTAGCTACCTGACAAATACTCTGTTTCCAAGCACAGCCAGCTTTTGCATTCATATTGGCAAGCAGTACACAAAAGAGAACTGACAGATCTTTTCTACATTTGAACGCAAGTGACTCGCTGAAAGATAGCACCTTTCCACCTGTAATTGGACCAAAAAAGGGTCCCAGGAGCCGGAGGCTTCCCTGCCGCTGTTCCAGCACCTGGTTTGTTAGGCGCCCCCCCCCCTTAAAGCAATGTCCATGGGAGTGTCACAAGATTAATATCTTTTGAGTTTTATGTAACTTCTGTGTTACTTGTAAATCCAAAACAGAGAAACATAAAACTCAGAAAATGAAAGGTTTGAGGAGAAGGCTTAGATTTTCAAAACGAGTGAAATATAAGAAGTCCAGGATTCAAACATGGAAAAATAAATTCATTCCAAACTGATCATTCCATTATCATCTAATAAGGCAATAGCTGCATTTTAAAATGTATATGTGTATGCATGGGGTAGGTAGAAGTATGTTCACAGCTGTAATGCAAATAATACAAAAATAAACTGTGTTTTCTGTACTCACAACTGCACAATTATAAACCTACTTGTGCTCACCCCTGTATGTGTATACATTTTTTTTGTGTGTGTGTGTATAATGAGACATTTGGGGAAAATATTAGGGGGTAAAGATTATTTTGAATTAGGCATCCTTGTCCTCATCACAATGACCTCCAGAGAGCATTTACCAAAGAAGGAAGCTCTGTGTACCTCACTGATAGCTGCTGCCCTGTGGGCACTAGCAATTCGAATATCCCACCTTGACAAAGAAATAAAAGCATATAGGGTATTGAAACACATTAAATATATAGACAAAAAGGTAGAGAGCTTATTTTCATTTTATGCATTAGCAAAGATTACAAAACAGGGAATCGTGAGACTTATTTTGTTGGGTCAGGTCTGTTTTTCTTTTCTAACTAGAAAGTTTAAAAATATTTTAGCAATCTTTGAAAATGAAAGTGTGTCCATATGTTATTTTAATAGTTAAGAAACTGTCTCTGTAACACCATTTAATTAGTGCACACAGAACAAGAAGCTATAAAAGTCCTAAAAGGGTTTTTCTTTTGGCATAGGAATAGTTTGCCTAGAAGGCTCAGTCTATTGAAAACATAAGGTTTTATAACTAGCTTAAAGAAGGAGCAAGAATTGGTTTCTGGAATGGAATAAGAAAGGGTTAGAAACAGAAACAATCTATTTTTCTTATGCGATTGGTTTAGAAGTGGCATTTTGTTTAGAAATTATTATTTCCTGCCAAGAGAACACCAGAACAGAAACATAGCAGTTTTTAGTTTTTGTGGAGAAAAACCCACAGGATCAATAAAATGAAAAGTTAGTACATGCAGATAAAATGGTTAAGGACAAGCTGGTTGTCCCAATGATCATAAAATCTATAAAAACGAGATGAACAATATCACTGCCTTCCAGGCTTGGTGGCCAAGAGCAAGACCTCCTGAAAGCATTATGTTTAACGATGATAAGACAGTGATAATGGTGACTCGCACTAAATGTCATATGTACCAAGTGCTATGCTATGCCAGGGCTGCACCTTCTTCAGCTCATGTGGTCACCGCACTGGTGGGAGGTAGTGGTAGAATGACACGCAAATATTACAGTTCTCTTGTTAAGTATGAGACTTAGAGAGGTTATGTAGCTTCGCCTCGGTCACATCCTAAGTGTCACAGTCCAAATGTGAACTCACCTGCATCTGTTTCTAAAGCTCTTGGATCTGTTTTACACATGGCCTTCTCAAGGCCACACATTCTCTATCTGTATGCTGTTCTAAAATGCAAGTGAAATCTTAAGAAGCAGTGTAAGAAGAGATGACATGATCATATCAATAGATGCAGAAAAAGCATTTGAAAAAATCCAGCACCCATTTATGATAAAAACTCTGAGCAAAGTGGGAATAGAGGCATCATACCTCAACATAATAAAGGCCATATAGGACAAATGTACAGGCAACATCATACTCAATGGGCACAACCAAAAATGTTCCCCTTAAGATCGGGAACAAGACAGGGATGTCCACTCTCACCTCTCTTCTTCAATATAGTACTGGAAGTCCTAGCCACAGCGATCAGATAAAAAGAAGAAATAAAACGCATCCAAATTGGAAAAGAAGAAATAAAACCGTCATTATTTGCAAATGACATGATACTATATAGAGAACCCTCAAGATCCCCCCCAACACAAAAGCTACCAGAACTGATAAATGAATTCCATAAAGTAGCAGAAATCAGTTGCATTTATATATACTAATTGTAAACTATCAGAAAGGGAAACTAAAAAAAAAATTTCATTTAAAATTGCATCAAGAACGCCAGGAGTAAATTTAACCAAGGATGTAGAAGATCTGGACTTGGAAAATTATATTAATAAACAAAGCAGAAACAGACTCGCAGACACTGAGAACAGACTGACAGCTGTCAGAAAGGAGGGAGGTCCTGGGTGGAAAAAGTGCAGGGATTAAGCAAAACACCTTGTAGACAAAGACAACAGTATGGTGGTTGCCAGAGGAAAAAGGCGGTGAGGGGAGGTAGAAGAGGGTAAATGGTGCCAGAAAGATTTGACTTGGGATGGTGAATGCACAATAAATATACAGATGATGTATTACAGGATCATATACCTCAAACCTATATAATGTTACTACCCAATGTCACCCCAATAAATTCAATTAAAAAAGAAAGCACGGGTTGCCTAGTAGTTACTCTCCTGGGAAAAGTGATCCCAGTAGAGCTGACACAGTGCAGCAAACTGCAAAGTGGATCAGATAAAAAGAAGGGTCTAGATTATGAAGCCTTTTGATTCTGCAGCATAAGTCAACACCAGAAAGGGCACAAGTGAGACAACAAGAGATTGATGAAAAGCAGAAACGTGGGCGCAGTGAGATGACAACAGCAGCACACACGCACAGAGAAAGACACACGCACCTGAATTTTCTCTTAAGTAAACACTGGGGCAGCTCAACAGAGTGACGGTCGCCTTCCTGTCCTAGAGATTTTACTGCTAGAAAAGACGATTGGTCTTGCAGGAGAAAATGTGGGATCCAAAGATCAATGGACATGGAGAAGATTCTGGACAAAACCTGAGGTCACCTCTGGCTATCCATGGCTATTGCTCAAATAGAAATTCCTGAACTTTCCTAGCCCCCAAAGAATACGTATTAGTCCCTTGGCGAGGACTCCTTGTGCTCGGTTCTACAAGACTTCCAACTCACGTGATTCTGAGTTCCATGTGGAAACCCAGGCACAGTGTGTGTGCTTCACAGAAAGATGTTGGGGTCATGAAATTGGAAAAGGAATCCTGATTAAAACACTCTTTTAATAAAGCTACTATATAACACCAACATGCAAGAATCAAAAGCATCCTAAAATGTCAGCAGCTTCATCCCTCTGTCCCTAGGTTTATGTCCTGCCTACAGTAACAATGCTTACTCTTTCCATACTTGTGAATGCCCATTGCTTCTACAGAATATACGTAGACTACATATGTAACTAATGAAGTTTTCAACAATGATAATTTCTAAAATTACGGCATTAAATAATAGTTTCAAATATCAATTGTCTAAACATTCATATAAAAATGACTTCTTATCTCATTTTTAAAGTTTGGTAGCTTGTATTACTGTGAATGAAATGTAGATTGGCTATCAAGAAAGAGACTTTGGTCACCAACTAACATTGAAAAAATATTACCTTCTCTTTGGCTCTATTTTTTAATTTCTAAAATGAGACAGATTAATGAGCATTTTTTATTTGAGGAACTTTTAATGGTAAGTGAATCTGACTAGAATCCCAACATATAAGACAGATAAAAATGGATCCATTCTGATTGATGCTGAGGCAGGGTCCTGAAGGAAATTAAGAATGAAGCTGATCACTTGGAGGGGTCTGGGAAGGTCTTAACAGGTAGAAGAAAAGTCTCAGTGAGAAGTGGTGTGAACTGGAAAGGAGAGGTGGTAACTGGAGAGGGAGCTGTTGGAATCAGTGATTTGGAAGTGGAGAAGTTTTGCATTTTGACAGTTATGGCAAGGGTGGGCGTGTTGGCCACTGAGAAGGTACTTCTTGTGAAGGACTCAGGTAGCTCAAGTGACTCAGGATAATGAATGAGTCGGCCTTTGGAATGAATTAAGGTGGGAAGGGAGACGTAGAGGATTCCCCAAAGGCAGTGAATGACTCCACAGGGAGTGAGAAAGGCAGTCTGCTTAACATCAGCCACCAATGAGGAGAGTGAAGAATAATGCAGAAATGACAATGGAGAAAAGAGGACCCCATTCAATCTCCAACCCTGAGGTGAGTGGGATTTGAAAGAGTAAGTACAATCACTGTGGAGATCTAGTGGAAGAGGGAGTTTAAAAGTCAAATTTCAAAAGAATTTCCAATTTCAAATAAGCAAGTTCAGAGAACTTTCTCAGAAGACATTGAAAACATGTTTACTAATTTTAAAGAAGAAATTTCCTCTGGAATTATTAAATAGTGGCTATGTTTCTACTTCAGGCATCGTCTAATATGAAGTTTGAGATTTATAGTTGGTTCAAACTCCATTGCTTGGAAGTCTTGGCCCCTACAGCCAGGGTATTGGTGGTGTTGGTGTGTGATGTGCAGTGTGTAGTGTGTGCATGTGTGGTAGGCAGGAGTGTTGAAGAGGAGCTCAGATGCAGCCTTCTGGAATAGTCAC
>VMDR010005147.1:0-53791 GCA_007922815.1 Macrotus californicus | reverse complement strand
TTTATAGTGTTAAGATGGCAATACTCCCTAAATTGATCTACAGATTTTATGCAATCCCTATCAGAATCCCATCTTGCTTCTTTGCAGAAATTGACAAAATGATCCTAAATTCATGTGGAAATGCTAGGGACCCAGAATGGTTACAACCGTCTTGAAAAAGGAAAACATAGTTGGAGGACTTGCACGTCCCAATTTAAAAACTTACTACATAGCTACAGTAATCAAGAGTGTGTGGTACTAGCATAAAAATAGATATATAGATCAGTGAAATAGAATCTAGAAATAATACATTATGGGCAATTGAGTTTTCATAAGTGTGTCAAGACAAGTCAATGGGTAAAGAAGAGTCTTGAACAGGTGGTGTTGGGGCAGCTGAACATCCACATGGACAAATGAAGTTGGACCCACCTCAGAGCAGATACAAAAATCAACTCAAAATGAACCAAAGACCTAAACGTAACAGCTAAAACTATTAAAAGAAAACATAGCAGTGAATCTTCATGACCTTACGTTAGGCAATGGTTTCTTAGATATGACATATGACACCTAAAGCATAAGCAACCAAAGAAAAAATTAGATAAATTGGACTTCGTCAAAACAAAAACCTTCTGTGCTTCAAAAGACATGCAAGAAAATGAAAAGACAATCCACAAATAGGAAAATGTATTTGCAAATCACCTATCTATAATAGTTTAGCATCCAGAATATATAAAGAACTCTTACAACTCAACAATAGAAAGACAAACAACCCAATTAAAAATGGGCAAGGAATTTGAATCAATATTTCTCTAAAGAAGATGTGCAAATGGTCAATAAACACAAGAAAAAATGTTCAACATCCTAAGTCATTAGAAAAATGCAAATCAAAACCACATCACACTCACTAAGATGGCTAGAATCAAAAAGCAGGACAATATCAAGTGTTGGAAAGGATGTGAATAAATTGGAACCCTCATTTCACTGCTGTGGAGAATACTTTTGCAGTTCCTCAAAAAGTTTAACAGAATTACCATAAGGCCCTGCAACCCTATTCCTCATACTGTATGGTTCCATTGATCTGAAATGTCGAAAACAGGCAAATCCATGAGACAGAAATTAGATTAGTGGTTGCCAGGGGCTCGGGGGTAGAAACACAATGGGAAATAACTACTGATGGGTACAGGGCTTCTTTTGGGGGTGATGAAAACATTCTAGAATTAGAGTGTTGATAATTGCACAACCATGTGAATAGCCTAATCACTGAAATCCATACTTTAATAGGGTGAATTTTATGGTACGTGAACTACATCTTAATAAAAACACAGTGAACTATTGACACACACAACAATCTGGATGGATGGACAGACATCATGATGAGCAAAAGAAGCACATACACTATGATTCCATTTATATCAAGTTCAAAAACAGGCCCCAAATCCCCAGTATCCTATGTTGTTTAGGGCCACATTCATATGTACTAATTAGAATAAAAATAGTCATGAGGGCCCTGGCTGGTGTGGCTCAGTGGACTCAGTGGACTCAAAAGGCCTCCAGCTTGATTCTCAGTCAGGGCGCATGCCTGGGTTGTAGGCTGGGTCCCCAGTTGGGGGGGGGGGGGTCGTGTGAGAGGCAACCAATTTTTGTTTCTCTCAGACATCGATGTTTTGCTCCCTCCCTTTCTCTCTTCCTTCCCCTCTCTCTAAAAGAATAGAATAAAATCTAAAAAAGAGTTTATAAAAACTAATCACGAGGAAGATAAACACCAAACTCAAGGCACTGAAAGGAAAAAGGGAGATGGAAGTGGTGCAAGGACTTTAAGTGTAAGTGTAATATTTCTTTTGTAAAGGATCTGAAGTAAACAAGACAGGTTTCTGTCCCCATCCTGGTGGACTGCACACAGTCTGGAAGAGGCATAAATAGTCTAAATGCCATGGGCTAGCACCAAGCTCTAGAATCCTAGAAGATGCCAGGAGGGAGGGAACCAGTCAGGGAAGACTTCAGGAAACAGAGGACGATGGGGCTGACTCTCAAATGGAGGTACGACAGAGAGGATGCTTGGCTGGGACATGCCACCCCCACCCTCACCGCCACCTCCCGCCCTCGTGGGTCTCCCCAAAGCCTAGCCTGGCCCCACTGATTCCCTTATCTGCCCACTCCCAGCTGCCTCCCTGCTGGCTGAACTGTAGCCGCAGACTTCTGGGCCTGTGCCCCCTCCACGGGATGGGGGAGGGAATAGGGCTTGGCTTCAGGGCCTTAGGGTTTCTCACTCTTGATGGAGGCAGGGCTATGAGGCCCCCAGTCCCCACCCTTCACTTCCCTTCCTGAGCCCTTTCTCCCTCCAGTTATGAAGAAATGGGCCATAAGTCTGGTGGCCAAACCCTTGTGTGAGGCATGCCTCCAGCCTGCCTTTCCCCAGGACGACAGATTTCCCTACTTCTCCCCCTACACTGCAACTGCTGTTTCTAGTAATAATAACAATGAGGAGAGTTACCTTAACGGGGCTCACTGATCAGGGTGTGCCAGGCAGTCCCTGTGTTGAGTGGCATCTCAACATTTGATGTAGGCTCTATGATTGTACCCATTTTCCAGGTGAAGGAACTGGACTCAAAGGATGGCTTGCCCAGGAATCATACAGCAAATCAGTGTCAGAGCTGAGACAAGAACCCAGGGCCTTCGATGAACACCTTCATTTCTCTATGTCTACTCCCAGTCTGGAAGACGGGGGTAATTATATGCACTTACACCGAGAGGACTTGGTGAGAATGAGATAAAATTATGCCCGAAGAGCACTTAGCACAGTGCCTGGGGTGGCTTGGCAAGCACTGTTGCTGTTGTTATTGTATTAGTACTAAGAAAAGTATCAATATCAGAATCAGTATCATTATCATTATTGTTGTTGATAGAGTTAGGATGAGCAACAATTATTAGTTTTAGAAATAGTATTAGTACCAACGATAGCATTGCTGTTAGATTGGAATTAGCATTAGCATTGCTATCAATATTAAAATTAGTATCAGTGCTAGTATCAATATTAGAATTAATATTAGGATTAGTAATTAGAATTGATATTGGTGTCAGCATATTATTAGCATCAGTATTAGAATTAGTACTAGTTCTAGGGGAAAAGGTCCAAGTACTATCCCTCATGTACAGCAGGTACTCAATTAACAAATAAGAATACTTAACAGTTATTGAGATATCAGATTCAACCGAGTTAAAATCACTTAATGGATTAAATCTTGTTTAGTGGCCCCATCACCCTATGGAGCAGCTACTATTATTACTTGATCTTTAGAGATGAGGAACCGAGGTGCAGAGCAGACAGCAACTCGCCCAAGGCCACACAGCGACGTGGTGGCAGGGCGGTCTATAAATGAGAGTGGGCTGGCTCCACAGTGCATGTCCTGAAGTCATTTTCACTTAAATCATTGGGGTCTTTTTCCCTCGTTCTTACCAATGAGGGCTTGGCATGGGCGTGGCACATAGCAATAGCTCAATAAATTCCAAGTCGTGGCTTTGCTCTCTTTCCTCCTCAAAACCCCCATTGTGCATGTGATGACACTGAGGCCAGAGAGAAAAGATGAGGATGGAGAACTCCCTCTGGCGTGGGCCATAGGTAAGCAGACCCACTGACTCAGGGCTCCTTCCTTGCCCTCTCCCTTCAGTGGGTCTCAGTCTCTCCATCTGTAGAGTGGACAGTCTGGGGAGCACCCTGTCCCATGGAGTTCTGGGGCCATGACAGTGTAGTCTTACCACCTTCCCCCTGGGGATCCAAGTCGGACACCTACTTTATGCACTGTGTGCGTGTGTCCAATGACTTCATGTGAATAAAGTGCTCAAAACAGGCATGGGTCTATGATAGCATGGGACACTGGTTGTTGTCACTGTTGTTACTATTTGGGGGAAGCAGGACAGGGCAGGAAGGTGGGGACTGAGGTGCAGAGGCCCAGGGACTCTCTGAGGGTCCCTCTCAGCAGGTTGAGGGCAGAACCACAGGCCGCACAGGTCCACATCAATCTACATTCCCTTGTGCCACCAACCCCAGTACCACTTGCTCAGGGTGTACCAAGGCTGCCACATGAAATCTCATGAACTTCCTCTCAAACTCTCTGTCTCTGAATATCTCTGTCTCTGTCCCCCTCTCTACAGCATCAGCTTTGTTTCCACCTGTGTTGTTGGCCTTGGTCATTTTCAGGTTTTATCTGTTCCTTCTGTCGGTCTCTCCTTCTCTTTGCCTCTCTATCTCTTTAATTGTCTCTGGCTCTCTCTGTGCCTCTCTCCCCCTCTCTTGGTCTCTCCTTTCTTTCTGTGCCTTCTTCCTCCTTCCAGCTCTGTATTTTTCTCTGTTTATCTCTGTCTCCGGATTTCCATCTCTGTTGTTGTCTCACTCTTCTTTATCCCTTCAATTTTCCTTCTCTTCCCCTACCCTATCCCACTCCTCAAGGACCTGCATAGGAACCAACCCCTGGTTCCACCTATTTCCCGCCTCCAGAACAGCATGGCGGGCAAGAAGTTGAGGCCACTGTCCCTGGGTGCCCCCCAGCCCCGCCCCCCATCCCAAGACAGCCTGTTACCGCGGAGCCAACAGCCACTGTGGCCTCCATCTGATAAGACTTATCTGCTGCCCCAGGGCAGGCCAGAGCTGGCGTAAGCCCCAGTGGGGTGCTGAGTGAGTGTGCCCCTGACTCCCACCAGCCCTGGTCTGGCCCCTGGGCAGCTGGGCCTGGGTCGTCATGATGTCCCAAGGGTTCTGGTTCAAATCCCACTGAACCTCTGAGCCTCATTCTCCTTGTCTGCAAAATGGGTACAGTCACATCCCTCCTTTCCCTATGGCTAGGAAGACTCACATACATACGTGCCCAGCCCTCACTTGGCCAAACACACAGTAGGGCCTTTACAAACACTCACTGAAAAGCCCAGCAGATTCATGAGACAATATCTGCTATTTTTGTTTTATCTTGCGTTCAGCTTATATTGTTTGGTTGGACACTGAAGTCCATGGGAGTCCAAGTGAAAGAGGGTCCAAGAATCCATGGGGTGGGAAGGTGGGGTGGAGGAAGATCCCCACTGCCCAGGAGGTGCCCCACCAGCAGGGGACCCGCCCCCTCCCCTGGTCTGCCCCACCCACTGGTGTACCAGCCACTCCCTGGGGAGGAGGGAAGAAGGCCAGGGGAGGGAGGGAGGGAGGGAGGGAAGGAGGAAGGGAGCCTCAAACACCAAGGCCAGCCAGGACATCCCCTAGGATCACACTGAGCTCGCCACATCCCCAAAGCAGCTGAACCCTCTGCACCAACCAGCCCAGGTCAGTCTCAGCCCCCCAAAAGTCCCCAGCAAGGCAGACTCTGGGCCTGCTGTCCCTTACCTCAAGGCTACTCCTCCAGCCTGCTTCAGTTTCCCCAACCTACCATTGGCCGCCAAAGTGTCTACCACCCCTGAATCCCTTGACAGCTTCTCCAAACTACCTTTGTCTTTCCAGCCTCCAACCCTATCCCAAACCTATCTCCCTACCCCTTTGCTCTGTCCTGACTCTCATCTATACCTTCCAAAATATCTATGTTCCCATGATCCCTTAACTCTCCCTGTACCTCATCTCTGCCCCCTAAAACATGCCTTTATCCTCCAAATCCTATTTCTGCCCCAAATCTGATTTTCACTCACCTGAACTTGTCTCTGTCTCCAAATTCTCCCCCCAAACTCACTCTCCCTTCCTAACTATTTCTGCTCCCTAAGCCCTGTCTGCTCAATATCCTTGCCTCTGCCCTCATTTCTCCCATTTGATCCCCCGATCTATCTCTGGCCTGCCAAACCCCAGCTCCATACTCGTGCTCCCACCGCTGCCTCAAACTTTGTATTTGTTCCCTGTGACTTCTCCCTGATCTCCCCAAACCATTTCTTTTTCCCAACCCCTTGCCTGTGTATCAAAATATCTTTGCCACCCTAAACACCAAGTCTATTCCTCCAAATCTGTTCTGTCACATGAATCCTTTTGTCTGTCTTCCCTAAACCCCATCTTAGCTCCAAAATGCCTCTGTCTACCAGATCTTGTGTGTGGCCCAAAATCTTTGTCTACTCCAATTCTATCTCGGTTCTAAAACTTCTCTTGTGCTCATATAACCCATTTCTAATCATTAGACACATTTCTGCCACTCCAAACCCATCTTTGACCCCTAAACTTCATCTCTGCTGCAGTAAAACCCTCAGACCCCCACACTTTTCCATGACCCTCAGAATCATCTCTGACCCCCAAACTATACCTCCAACTTCTTAACCTTTGTCTCTCACTCTCAAACTTTACCCCTGATCCTCAACCTTGTCTCTGCTTTCACAACCTATTTATGATCCTAAAATGTGATCTTTCAAGGTTGTCTTGCTACTTAAACCCTGGATCTGCTTTCCAAAACCTCATAGTTATACCCCAAACCTCTCTGACTCTTTAATCCCTAACTGACCCTCAAACCTTCCCAAGACACATCTGCCCTCAGACCCCATTTCTGCTCCCTTTAGTCCTGAGGGACCCTCCCTTGAGGGCTGGAATAGGTACATTCATTACCTGGGGTGAGGGGCTGGGCGAGGGGCTGGGCCGAGGGAGAGTTGAGGGTGCCGGCCTGCTGCCTGCTGCCAGTTGGGGCAGCACTTACTCTAGTGGGGCAGCTGATAAGGAGCTTTCATATCCCCCAGCCTGGAGATAAACTTTATCTCTGTCTGGAGAGTGATAACTGGGTGGTGGTGGGGGGGCTGGGCCCTTGCCGTGAGAGGGGTGGGCAGCCCTGGACCCACCAGGATGTCAGGTGCAAGGGGCAGGGGGTTGCTAGAGGGAGATTATGGGAAGTGAGATGAGGATGAGGGGATAAAGGAACAGTGGTAACAGAGACAAAACACAGGAGACACATAGGGAGACAGAGAGAGAAGGGAGGAAGAAACAAAGAGAGATGGGGAGAAAAAGAAATAGAGAAAAAAGAACAAGAGACATGCAGAAAGAGAAGGGAGAAACAGAGAGACTTGGAAAGAATAAGAGAGATAGAGAGGTACCAGGAGAGCAGGCCCAGGAACAGAAACAAAGAGTGAGACAAGAGCACAGAGAGAGAAAGTGAGAGAGGGAGACAGACTCAGATAGAATCATGGACAGACAGACAGGAATGAGAAGGAGGCTGAGATGAGGAGGCAAGACACCCTCCCTGGGGAAGGACTCTGGGGCCTAGGTTGGTTGTGGGCACATCCACAGGCCATCTCTTTCCCAGCATAACCCCCAACCTTGGGCCTAACCCTTAGCCTGTCTACACAATGGGTTACATAGGCAGGGGATTTGAAGGTGTCCTTCAATTCTATGTTTACCACTCCATCCTACAGAGAGGGAAACTGAGGTCTTCAGGCTCACAGGGCAGGCCAGGGTCAGGGGTAGATTTCTTAGATTCTCATCTGGGACCGTGCAGTGGGGTGTAGTCAGGGATATGGAGATAGTTAAACAAATATGGAAATAAGGCCGTAGGGCCCAGAGAGAAAGAGAAAGCAGGGAGAGACAAACAAGCAGAAAGACAGAGTGGGAGACGTGTAGATATGAGTGCAAGGGAGAGACAAAAAAAAGATATAAAGAGAGCTAAGAGAAACAAAAAGAGATAAAGACAGATGGAGAGAAACAGTCACAGAGATAGAGACATGGAAAGACAGAGAAAGGAAGAGAAAAACATTGGACATTTGTAAAAGCACAGAAATGGAGAGCAAAATATATTATCGTGGCATAGAGACATGGAAAGAAACGCAGAGAACCAGACTTGAGAAGACAGAGTGTCAGAGAAAGAGAGACCCAAGGAGACAGAGATACATACAGGGAAGCATAGCGGCAAAGGGGCATAGACCAAGCCGCCATCTCACAGGTCTTAGCTTGGCCCCGTCACTACCTCCTATCTGGCAAAAGGGGAAACTGAGGCCTAGGGATGGTTGGGACTGAAGAAGACAGAAAGCAGAACTACAGTCAGCCTCCCCAGGGGAGTGGGTAATGGTAAAGGGAACACCTCCCACCTGTCCCCCTTCTCAGAGGAAGCCAGAGGCCTTTGGGTGATTTCAAAAGTTGGGTGGGGATGGCAGAGATAAGCAGTGGGGGTGCTGACCCCCCCCACAGAGCGGGGAGGAACTCTATCTGCAGACCCACTGAGCTGGGGGGGAGGAGTCAAGCCGGAAACCTTGGGGTTTCTGACAAAGTCAGAAGGCAAGATGCAGTAGATAGGGATGAAATTGGGGATCACAAGAGGGTCAGCCCCCATGTCCCAGGGGGTGACCAAGGGGTTCATGGGACTCTGATTCTGCACCCCAACCCACCCCACCCCACCCAGACTCCTCTAGATGGGGAGGGGAGGGAAAATGGGGGCAGGGGGAGAAGAGGAAGTAGAGGAGGAGGGGAGGAGAAAATGAGGAGAGGGAGAAAGCGATGAGCAGAGAGGGAGAGGAGAGAGATGAAGAAAAAGGAGGGTAGGAGAAAGGAGGGTAGGGGAAGGGACGGGGGGAGTGGAGAAAAGAAGAGGGGAGGAAAGAGGAGTGGAGGAGATGTAGAGATGGAAAGAGGGAGAGAAGGTGGCTGAGGGTGAGGAGGGGCTGAGGAGAGAAGAAGGAAGAGACAGCGGAAGAGAAGGGGGCAGGGAGAGAGGATGAGGGGGCAAGGGAGACAAAGAGTGGGATAAAAGGGGGAAGGAGAGGAGGAAGAAGGGAGGTTGCGTGAGAGAAGGAAAAAGAAGAGATGGGAGGGAGGGAGGAAGGGGAGAGGAAGGAAGGGAAGGAGGTATAGGAGGGAGAGGAAAAGTGAGGGAGGAGATGAAACACAAATGGGACAAGATGGAAGAGAATGGGAAAGGAGAAGAGGATGGGGAGTGAGAGGGTAGAAAGGAAGACTACAGAAAGATGAAGGGGCAGTGGGAAGGGAGGAAAGGGAGGAAGGGAGGGGGGAGAAGGGACCTAGGGAGAGGGAAATGAAAGATACAAAGATTGAAGGGATGGAGTGGAAAGAGAGAAGGGAGGGAAGAGGGGCTGCAGAGGAGAGGGGGAGAATTTCTATGTCTGAGGACCCCTCCTGTCCTCACAGGTCAAACCTCAGAGGCCCCATGGAGTTCCCTGGCCTGGGGGCCCTGGGGACCTCTGAGCCTCTGCCCCAGTTTGTGGATCCTGCCCTGGTGTCCTCACTACCAGAGTCGGGGGTCTTCTTCCCTTCCGGGCCTGAGGGCTTGGATGCAGCAGCCTCCTCCACTGCTCCAAGTACCGCCTCAGCTACAGCTGCTGCACTGGCTTACTATAGAGATGCTGAGGCCTACAGACACTCCCCAGGTAACTCCTTTGGGTGGCTTTCCTTGGACTGGTTCCTTGCTGTTGGGGTTGCCATGGGGACCCTTAGCTAGGGCAGAATCTCATAAGGAGGTCATCTTGAAAATGGCCAGAAGCTTTCACATGGCTGGGCT
This sequence comes from Macrotus californicus, assembly GCA_007922815.1. NCBI lineage: Eukaryota > Metazoa > Chordata > Mammalia > Chiroptera > Phyllostomidae > Macrotus > Macrotus californicus. Next base: position 44,372 of record VMDR010005147.1, on the reverse strand, counting down.
GACCACTTTCCTTGGTTAAGTCAATACCTGGCAATGTCCATGCTCCTCGACCTGCCACAATGGGAAGCAATGTTCAAAGTAGGTGGTGGTGGCCCTAGTTGTTGAGTGATCCATGGGGCTTCAAACCACAACAGTTGTCCTCAAAACCCATTTGGAAATGGCTATAGGTTACTGCAGTTGCCAGAGTGACCAGTGGGGCTCATGATCCCCGAGTCATTCAATGGCCAGCAGCTGTTCTGGCAACCTATGGAAATGTTGGAAAATTGGCCACCATGTTGGGGCTGTTGGGTACCACTGCACCCTGAAAACAGGATGGCTTTAGACTGTTCTGTCCTCTTCTTTCTTCCTTCCCATACCCACTCCTGCAACAGTCTTTCAGGTGTACCCGTTGCTCAACTGTATGGAGGGGATCCCAGGGAGCTCACCATACGCCAGCTGGGCCTATGGCAAGACTGGCCTCTACTCTCCCTCAACTGTGTGCCCCACTCGTGAGGACTCCCCTCCCCAGGTCCCAGAAGATCCTGATGGGAAAGGCAGCAGCAGTTTCCTGGAGACCTTAAAGACAGAACGACTGAGTCCAGACCTCTTGACACTGGGGCCTGCACTGCCTTCATCAATCCCTGTCCCTGGCAGTGCCTATGGGGGCCCTGACTTTCCCAGTAACTTCTTTTCTCCCACCGGAAGTCCCCTCAATCCAGCAACCTATTCCTCCCCCAAGCTTCGTGGAACCCTGCCTCTGGCCACCTGTGGTGAGGTTCCCAAAAAGGGACAGGGAGGTTGGGGGGGGCACATCCAAGGCAAAGTTGGGCTGAGCCTGGCTCCCTTTTCCCCTCTGTCCACCTCACCAGAGGCGAGGGAATGTGTGAACTGCGGAGCAACAGCCACTCCACTGTGGCGGCGGGACAGGACAGGCCACTACCTGTGCAACGCCTGTGGCCTCTATCACAAGATGAATGGGCAAAACAGGCCCCTCATTCGGCCCAAGAAGCGCTTGGTAAGACCCCAGGACTTCCTCCCCTTACCCAGGCACTGCTGTTCTCACTCCATGCAGGGAATCCCTGTCCTCACATTCTACAGGAACTCCACATTCCCCCATCCCTTCCCCATCCATACAGGAACCTAGCTTTGTGGAAGAGTGCCTATCCTCAACCTACCCTCAGGCTGCAAGCAGGAATCCCGTCCCCTCCCTCCACAGCAGTTTTCACACTTGGCTACACACTGGAATCACCTTGGGGCCCTCCCCTAGGTTTGTTGGTCTGAGTGGTCTGGGGTGCTGCCTGGGCATCAGGATTGTTTTTAACTCCCCAAGTGATTCCAATGTCCGCCAGAGTTAAGAATTACTGATGGAGTCCCCCACACAATATGGAAAGCCCTGGGACAGGAGTCCATATCCTCGTTCCATAGAGAACCCACGGTCCACACCCCATACAGGAAGCCCTGCCTTCACCCTGACCCTCACCTCTTGTGTCCTCCATCCCCCAGTGCACTGATCCTCACCTTCTTGCTTCCCCCAGATTGTCAGCAAACGGGCAGGTACCCAGTGCACCAACTGCCAGACAACCACCACAACGCTGTGGCGGAGGAATGCCAGTGGGGACCCTGTGTGCAATGCCTGCGGCCTCTACTACAAGCTACACCAGGTGTGCCCTGGCTCTTGGAGCCTCCCCACTCTCCTCCACGTCCTGCTAACCTTCCCTTCCTTCTTCTTTCCCCTTCCTGTATTCTTCCTATTTCCCCTTCCCTCTCTTCTTCACTCCCTTCCTCTCTAATCCCTGTTATTCCCCTCCCTCCTCCTTCCCCCTCAACCCTCTCTTCACCTTCATCCCCTTCCTCCTTCCATTCCTTCCTGCTCCCTTCTCTCTCCTCCATTTCTCATCTCCTCCCTCCTCCCCGTCAGCCATCAGCTCATCCTATGGCTAGAGGCTTCTCCCAGCCTTTCCCCCAGCTTAGGGCCTCACGAGCTCATGATTCCTTAGGACAATGTCTGTGCCACAGCGGGGGTCTTCTCTCCTAGTCCTTGACCCAGTTCCCTATTGTTAAGGAGAGGGGTGGAAAGAGTATCCCTGGTGGAGACACACAGGGAAAAGTCAGAAGTTGGGAAACACTCACAACCTCCCTTTTGTCAGGTGAACCGACCACTGACCATGCGGAAGGATGGTATTCAAACTAGAAACCGCAAGGCATCTGGAAAAGGGAAAAAGAAACGGGGGTCGAGTCTGGGAGGTACAGGAGCAGCAGAAGGACCAACTGGTGGCTTCATGGTGGTGGCCGGGGGTGGTGGTAGTGGGAATTGTGGGGAAGTTGCCTCAGGCTTGACATTGGGCCCACCTGGTACTGCCCATCTCTATCAAGGCCTGGGCCCTGTGGTGCTATCAGGGCCTGTTAGTCACCTCATGCCTTTCCCGGGGCCCCTGTTGGGTTCGCCTACAGGCTCCTTCCCCACAGGCCCCATGCCTCCCACCACTGCCACCACCGTGGTGGCGCCACTCAGCTCATGAGGACACAGAGCATGGCCTCAGAGCAAGGGCAGGGTCTTTCTCCTCTTGTAGCCAGCAGTCTATACAACCCAACCCTCTGGGCCCCAGACACTCCTTGGTCTGGACCCTCAAAGCTTTTGTAAAATAAAACCACTATTGTCCTGAAATTGGAAGTGTGAGTCTGTGTGGGACCGAATAAAGAGCCATGGTAGGTGGGCTGTGTGACAGTGTCTACAATTCTTTGATGATGATGTGGGGCTGTGTGAGACAGCATGTGAGACCTGGCACTTGTGACTCTTCATGATAGTGGGTTAGGATGTGCAATTATATACTGTGAGACATGTATGTGAAAATGTGTGTGACAGCATCCAGATTGTATGGCATGGGAGAGACAATGTGTGGCTGGCTGACTGCTCTGTGAGGTGGTGATCATGGGGTGAGGTTGTGAGATATGGTGTGCATGACACCAGGTGACTGTATGAGAGGATATAGAAGTATGTGCATGACAGAGTGTATTGAAAAAGTGTGTGAGGTTGTGCTTGCGTGATTGTGCACCACGCAGGGTGGTTTTGATATGGTGTGACAGCATGTGTACTGGGCACAGAATTTGATCAATAAACATTTTTGGAATGTTGGACAAGGACTGTGTGTGATAGTGTGTGGAGACATAACAGTGTGACCATGAGGTACTACGTGTCAGGACGTCTTTGTGGGTCTGGTAACGGCAGTACTTCTGTGCAAGTCTGCGTCTTTGTGCATATCACATACCATGTGCCATGTCACAGTGTCTCTGAGTGGCTGGCAATGTGAGCAGCTCTCTGTGCACTTGTTTGTGCAGGTATCAGTATATATAGTTTCAGTCGGTTAAGTTAGGGACCCCCTTCCAAGGGACAGAAGACACATTTAAGACAGGAATGGGAGGAAAGAGTGAGGCTGGAATGGTAGCCAGCAAGAAGGTCAGAAGGCTAGTCCAGGACCTTGGGGTTGTCCATGGGTCTTGCTGCCACTCATCTCTTATCTCTCTCAGCCCTGCTTGGCCTGCAGCCCTGTGGGAAATGGTAGAGAAGGAGACGTGGAGATTAGAAGGACAAAATAGCTTCTGAGGGGAAATTCTTATACCCCAAAGGTTGAGGAGCTCCCCATGGTGCCAACTCCCTCCCCAACATGCCTGCTCACCTGGGTGAATTGCTTCCTCTAAAGTGGAATCTGTTCTTCCACTGAACAAACCCTCACATAGGTGCTTGCACTGAGTTAAGTTACATCCCAAGTGAGACAGGTTAAGTGGCTCTCCCAAGGCCACACAGTTGGTGGCACAGGACTGAGCCAGGTTTCATGGGCTAGCCTCCACACTACCCAGAGGCTCCTAACAGCAAGCAGTATCATTTACTGAGTGCTCACTGTGGTTGACAATGGCTGGAAGGCCTCAGTTGTTTTAGTTCATGAACACCTGAAAAAATACTCCAAAGAAAGTACATGCATATTCATTTTATTAATGAAAAGGTGAGGCTCAGAACTGTGAGTAACTTGCCCTGCCCACATTGAGATTAAGGAGTGGATTTAGGATGGGGGCAGCCCCCCCTCTCAGAGTGATTCTTGCTTACATTTATTTGGCCTGCTTTTCTCTCTCTTTTTTAAATCATTCACTCCCCGATTTGCTCAAATCTGGATTTACTTTTGGGCTGCTGCTCTTTATGGCTTCTCCCCTCGAGCCCCAGAGATGGAGACTGTGGGACCATGTATCCTCAACATAGCATAGGTAAGCAGCTGTCCTCAACAGAACATCATCCCTTCAACTAGTCACCACACGAACCCCCTGCAGAATCACAGTAGTCCATGCTCATTACAGGGATTGTCCAGAAATGCCCTGACTGCTCCACAGAACTCCAGCGCTCTCACCCTGTAGGATCCCCTGTCCTTATATGGAAGAGAAACCCCTTTCAGAACCTTTGCTGGAAATGTGCTTGGACCCACCTTGTTCAGGAACCCCAGTCCTCAAACCCTATAAAAATGGCAGCCCAAGCTTAGTACAGGAACCTAGCTCTGGAACTCTACGAGAACCTTGTCTCTAATTATCAATGGAAAACCCATCCTGACCCTGGACAGGAACACCAGTGCTTACCTGGTACAGGAGGCACCCCTGTCCAGCCATGGCACAGGAACCTCTGCCTTACCCCAGTTAGGAATCTCTGAACCCACACTGTAAGGAAGCACCTCTACCACCCCTCATAAAAACAACTGTCCTAAACCTCTTCATGAGCCTCGATCTCTCTGTAGGAATCCCGCCTTGACCTTGGACAGGACACCTCTGTCCTCACATTGTACTGGAGCCCTGCCTTCCAAGCAGCGTTTTGGAAATACTTCACTCACAATAAAAGCTAGTTCTGAACCACTGACCTGACTCTGTCTGCAGAAATCTCTATCTGCAGCCTCTTTAGGAACCCTGATTGAGTTCAGGAGCCTTGCCTTCATTGTTGACAATGACCCATGACATCACTGCACAACAATCCCTATCTCACACCCTATGCCAGAGTCCACAGGAACCTGTGACCCAACTCTCAACATGAACCATGGTCTTGAACTTACATGGAAAATCCTTTCCTGAACCTGTGGCACAATGCCCGTCCTGACCCTCGACTTTAAGCCCAGACCTCATCGTATATAGGCACCTACAACTTCACTAGCACAGGACCCCCTGCCCAGACTCTGTACAGGGTTTCCTGTCCTCACCCTGTGTTGGCTCCATGGCCCTGACCCTCTACAGGAAGCCATGCCTATAACAGTACTGGAACATATAACCAGACTCTGCAGAAAAGCTTTCCCTGACTTTCAAAAGAAATCCTTAATTTGACTGGTTTACAGGAATCTCTGACCTGATCCTTTACAGTAACTCCTAACCTTGCCCTCTGGAAACACTCTCCTGATGCTGTATAGGAAGCCCTGATGTGACTCTCTTGGATAGCCTTTGCCCAAGCCTTGTTCCAGAAGCCCTACCCTCACCTTTCTTTACAGGGATTACTGTCCTGACGGTGGCTAGCGACTATCACATTAAACAGCATAGCTCTCTGGTGTATGCAGAACCCTGTAGCAGGCATTGCTATAGGCTTTTCAAACCTGTTCCCTGTCTTCCTGAGCTTACTCACTTTTCCAGCCTCCCTTACAATTAGATGTGGACATATGACAGAGTTCTGATCAATGGAGTGTGTGCAGAGTGACATACATGACTCCCAGGCCTGGCCCATAAAGGCCTCTCATGGAATCCTCCTTCTCTCTCTTTCCCCATCTACCAGCTGAACAGTGAGAGCTCCAGGAACTCAGAGGAGAGCAGAGTCACAAAATGGAAGTTGCCTGGGTCCATGAATAATCAGTAATAAATATTCACATTGGATTTTGGGGTGTGGTTTTTTTTAAGATTTTATTTATTTATTTATTTATTTATTTATTTATATGTTTAAATATTATTTATTTATTTATTTTTAGAGAGAGGGAAAGGGAGGGAGAAAGAGAGGGAGAGAATCATCAATGTGTGGTTGCCTCTCATGCGCCCCCCACTGGGGACCTGGCCCGCAACCCAGGCACGCGCCCTCATGGGGAATCAAACCAGCGATCCTTTGGTTCCCAGGCCAGCATTCAATCCACTGAGCCACACCAGCTGGGGCTATTTATTTATTTTTATACAGAAGGGAAGGGAGGAAGAAAGAGAGGAAGAGAAACATTAATGTGTGGTTGGTTCTTGCGTGCCCCCAACTGGGGACCTGGCCCACAACCCAGGCATATGCCCTGACTGGGAATCGAACCGGCAACCCTTTGGTTCAAAGGCCAGTACTCAATCCACTGAGCCACACCAACCAGGGCTCACATTGGGTTTTGTATGAGCAAGACATAAATACTTATTTGTTAAACACCTAAGATTCTAGGTTTGTTTGTTAAAACAGCCAGGCTGATTTGGCCCAATTAATAATAATCTTTTGACTGAATCTAGATATGAATACCTGATTCTACCGTCTATATGAACACAGATCTAAACCTGTACAGAAACACTTGTGCTGACCCTCAACTGGACCACCTGATCTCTTTGTAGGAACCTGTCATAATGTAGTCTAAGAAGTCACATTCCAAACTTGTATGGGAACCTCTAGTCTGGAGCTCTCTGAAAACAACTGTCTTGTCCTGCATAGAAACCCCTGCTTGGTTCAGTGGAAAAACAACACTATAGAAACTATAGGAATCCCTATTCTCATTCTGTACAGGGACATTTGCTTGACCTAGTAGAAAAACACCAGAAGTGACCAGACCCTGTCCATGAATCGGTCCTCATACCTCACACAAAAGGAATACCTCTCCTCAGGAAGTATGGAACTTCTGCATTTACCCTGTAAAAGGATCCCAGCCAGATCATGGAAACCAAAGGCTGACACTCTATTGCAGGGATCAGCAAACTATGGCCTTCAGGCCAAAGCCAGACTGCATCCTGTTTTTACATTTTTGAAGGGAAAGAAAGAAGAATATACCAGAAGCTGTATGTGGCCTATGAAGCCTACAATATTTACTCTCTGGTCCTTCCTAGAAAAGGTTTGCTGACCTCTGCTTTCTTCTGACTATACAGAAAAAATGGCCCTTGACTCTTACAAGACTCCCCGCTCTATTATTTACAGGCATCACAAACCCAGAATGTTCCTCAATGTGTATCATTATGTTTTCTTTGGTGTGTGTGGAGGTTTAAAGGTCTCAGGGCTGCGATGCTCTTCCACTGGGACAAACGACTTGTTGCAGGGAAAGAGTGGAAGAGAAGAGAAAGCTTATACTAGAGTTTTCAAGAGGGTCAGAGGGCCCAGCTAGTGGGTGGTGGGGCTGTCAATCTGTTTCTTAGTCAGCGATGCTGAACCCCAGACCGCTTATCTTTCCGGTCCCAGCCTGCAGCCCTGTAGGAAATGGTGAAGAATGAGAAAGGGAGATAGGAGGACAAACCCGCCTCCTGTGGGGCTATTTAGATGTGGGGTGGGAGGGAGTCCCCCCTACAGGGGAAACTCCCCCTTCACGCTATGCACACACTTGGAAACAGAGGTTACTCGGTGGGGGCTGTCAGGGAGAGCTGCAGCTCAAGAAACACTCCCCTCCCCTAGTCCGTTCTGGCCCTGGGCACTATTTTATCACAATTTTTCAGATGAGGAAACTGAAGCATATAGATGTTCAGTAACTTGCCCAAGGTCACATGACTAAGTCATGTAACCTCAGTTCCTTATCTGCAAAGTAGCCTTACTAATGAGAACTACCTCACAGAACTGTGGCTTGTAACAATGTCTGACATATCGTAATACTTGCTATCATTACCATCATTTGCCCCAATAAGACTCTTTTTGCCCCAACATCCATTTCCGCGACAGGATATTAATAGATAACACTTGGTGAGTGCTCCCTGTGTGCCACCTTGTATACAGCAAGAGCAGAGTGGACTTTTTTAATAACCTTTCACAATCCAATATGGAGTCGCTGTCAGCCATGACAGTTATTGTCAAGTGGCAATATGCCCAAGACCGAGGTAATGAGGTATAATGGAATGCCCTTGGGATGGGACCGCAAAACTGCAAGTCTGATAAAAACTCCATCTGGACACCGATATGAGGGACCGCCGCCCATTGCGGGCTCTAAGGACTCAAAGCCTCCACTATCCCATGCTCTAGCTTGGCTGTACCACGGGTCACGCTCTGAGCCCAATAGGACTCCCGCTCCCCCAGATCCATGCCGCCACTGTGGCTGCCTGGCTTGAGACCAACGCGCGCGCCTCTCCATCCGCGGAGGCCGTTAAGTGATTGCGGCTTGTCAGACGCTTGCTCAGCTCGTTCTATTGCTCTATTGCCTAAGTTTCTCCTTTCTGCATGCAAACTGCCTGTAAACCTATTTAACTTATTTACTGGGGAGGTGATATTGTGTGATTACTTCCAGGGACACTCCCTTTCTCACGACACACCTTCGTGAACATTAACTCGGAAAAATCATCACCACGTTTAGCATCATTAGCACTACCACTTGGCCGCCACCAGCCATTTTCCAGTTTAACCGGGCAACAACCCACCCACGCTACGTCATCACCGCGCGCCGCGCGGGAAGCCACGGGAAGAAGATAACCCTTTCCTAACACCGTCGTTTGCTTGCTTGCTGGCTGTCTTGAGTCACTGTACGGCACAGTTGCCGTGGATCTGGAGGGCTCCTACGTGACTGGACGGGGACAGAGGGATGGAGCCAGGGCAACCAGAAAGCAAGCGTCGGCGGTTGGGGGAAGGGCAAGCTTGAGCCTAAGCACAACGTCGAACTGCGGGCACTGACTTTGCGCAGGCGCAGCACGGGCCGCATCACGTAGTGACGTACAAACCGAACGTTTGCTTTCAAGAGGAGCGCGGCGGAGCAGCGAGATTCCCGGTGTGGGCGGGACCTGGGCGGTCAGTAGAGAGAACTGGCCCAATGGAAAAGCGGGCCTCGGCACAAGCAGCCCCACAGGTCGCTGGAAATTGAGCGGTGCTAGCCCTGGGCGGAGTCTGAGGAAAGGTCTGCACTGCGCCCAGTGAATGGTGCTGAAGAGATTGGTTGGCGTCGACAGAGGGGGCGGGGGCTGGCGGGTGATGACTAGAAACTGAAGGGGCTAGGAGAGGCGTCAGGGGTAGGGTTTGGGCAGGGGGTGGGGTTTGGTGGAAGGAAAGGGGCCGTCCCCTGAGGAGCGGTGCTTGTTGAAACGTTAGGGGTGGAATCTGGCCTAGTGGAAGGTGCCGGTCCGGCGGATAAGGGGTGGAGTTAAGTGGATCGTTAAGGGTGGAGTCAGGCCTGGGCCAGGGGCTGGGGCTGGCTGAGTGAAAGGGTGGGTAAATACCGGGAGATTGGGTGGAAAGGGCAAGTCTGTGTAGAGGTGGGGTCCGGGCGAGGCTGAGAGGGATGAAAGGATCTAGGAATGAGTCTTGGTAGAACGGAAGGGGCGGTGATTTGCTGGAAAGATCAGGCCCTACAATGGACTGGAGTCTGGGGGTTAATTGCTCTTTGAAAGGAGTCTAGTGGAATGGGAGGGGCCAGGTGGAATGGACACTCGAGTGGAGGGAGAGGGCCTTGAGAGAGACGGGCTTTAGAAGGCGGTGGGACATAGGACAGCATAAGGGGCGGGGCCTGGAAAGAGGCTGGGATGTGGGGTCCTTAGGGCACCCTAGCCCCTTCAGTCACCTCCACCGCACCCCCCAGAACCGCGTCAGGGGTGAAGTCTCCCCGACCATGACCTCCACCGGCCAGGATTCCACCACAACCAGGCAGCGAAGAAGTAGGCACAACCCCCACTCTCCCCCCCTTGACTCCAGCATCGTCTCGGTGAGGCCCCAGACCTGTTCTGATGAGGGGGAGGGGGAGCAATGGGCTGTGCAGTGGACTCTGACCTTTCTCTCTATTTGGCAGAAGCCAGGTGTTAAGAAGGGTGCTGGACTCCGCTCCAGCCCCAAACTAGCGGAGGTAAAGAAGAAAGGCAGAATGAAGAAACTCAGCCAAGCAGCAGAGCAAGACCTAATCGTGGGGCTTCAAGGGCTGGTGAGAGAGACCTGGCCACAATTTAGCCTCCTGTGATAATGAAAACCCTGAGGTTCTCCCCCCTGGACAGCATGGAATGTTACCTCTGACTCAGATGGATCAGTGTCTCCCTTTTTTTCCCCCTGCAGGATCTGAACCTTGAGGCCAAGACACTGCCTGGTACTGGCTTAGTGTTTGATGAGCAGCTAAATGACTTCCACTGCCTCTGGGATGACAGGTGAGGCTGACTCCGCCAAGCTGTCTCTGAACCACACAAATATGCACACTTAGAGCCATTAGGAAGAACGAATCCTTTCTTGCACTAGCCTAGAGAGACTGGAAGCAGAAAACTTAGGAAGATGGGGCTCAGGCTTGAAAGGTTCTTATCATTTAGCCAGAAAACATTTATTGAGTGCCTACTGTGTAACGGGAGTTCGTGATACAAATGTGTTGGACAAGACAGGGTCCCTTCTCAAGGAGCTGATAGGAGAGTAGGAGAGCCGATCATTAAACAGCCAACAGCAGTGTGAAGTGTTTAATGTAGGAGGACTTAAGACCAGTGGCTTCAAGAGTGTTTAGTGGGGGACCCTGGACCAGCATCCAGTGTTCCCAGAAGGTGTCCTTGAAGAAGGGACATTTGTGCTGAAACAGAAGAATTACACCTTCCATTTGCTCACACATGTTGTAATCCATCAGCAAATTCTTTGGCTCTATTTTAAATGTATTCAGTATCTGACCTATTCAGTAACTGCCACCACTATCGTCACTCACCTGTACTTGCAGAGGCTCCCTCTCTTGTCCCCTGTTTTCACTCTTACTCTTGCTGTCTGTTGTCTACACAGCAGCCTAAAACCGTGTACAAGATGGTGTTCTTTTTCTTAAAATCTTTTAAGGGCAGACCACTGCCCTCAAGGTAAAGTTCAAATTCTTCATCTTAGCCTCTTAGTTCCACGTGATCTGGCCCCACGTCACCTTGGTGACCTCACCAGCCAATCCTCCCCCTCATTTGCTTCACTTCACTTCACCCACACTGGTCCTTTTGCTATTCGTCCAACATTCCTGATATTCCCTTATGTCCGGCCTTTGCCCTGGCTGGTTCCTCTTCCAGAGGTTTGTTTCTACCTTCTCTTCTCCCGGTTAACATTCACATCTCAAGCAGACTTCCTCAGAGATGCCTGGCCACTCCCCTCCCTCCCACACCTGATATTTGAGGTCTTCCTAGCCCATGTCATTGTTTGCTCATTGTTATACTTACATTTTTACCAATTCAGAATCTATCTCCTCTATTCCAATGGAAGACTCAGCATGGCAAAATATTTAATTACTGAATACAGATCTACCATCTCTTGAGGAGCTAGGGACATGGCAGCAGACAAAACAAACAAACCCTTGTCTTCATGGAGATTACATTTTCAAGGGGGAAAATAAACAGTTAAAACGTAAATGATACATTGTGTTAGAAACAAGTGCTACAGAGAAACACTGAAGTGGAGGAGGGATGGAGAATAGCAGAAAGAACACTGGAGGGGACTCTTCAGTTTTGAGTAGGATGGTCAGGGAAGGCCTTGCTGATACCTGAGCAGGCATCTGAAAGTGAGAGAGTGAGCCATGAAGATACAAGGAGCAGAGTGTCCTCGGCGGGAAGGAGAGCTAGCTGAAAAGTATTGGTTTGATGAGATGAGAGCCATGTGAAGGTTTTGAGGTTAGGTGGGACGTGATCTGATTTGGATTTTTTAAAAAGATTTTATTTATTTATTTTTTAGAGAGAGGGGAGGGAGGGAGGGAGAAGCAGAGGGAGAGAAACATCGTTTGGTTGCCTCTCGCACGTGCCCCAACTGGGACCAAACCCACAATCTGGGCATGTACCCTGACTAGGAATAGAACCGGCAACCTTTTGCTTTGTAGGATGATGCCCAAACCACACCAGTCAGGGCCTGATTTGGATTTTAACCAATGTCTGGCTACTGTGCAACTAGAGGACTGTGGGGGGGATGAGGGTAGAAGTTGGAAGGCCAGTGAGGAGGTGACTGCAGTAGCCCAGGTAGTAGATTATGGTAGCAGCAATGGAGGTGATGAGGAGAGGGTCAGGCTTTGGATATATTGTGAGAACAGAACCAATAGGCATCAGGGGTGACTTTGAAGCTTCTGGTGTGAGCAGCTGTGCAAGGGTGACTGGAGATGTGCAGGACCAGATGTGCTGCTCACCAGTGTCCCTGTATGTATCTGTGTGCATGTGACTATATCTCTTTGTCACCCCAGCTTCCCCGAAGGCCCAGAACGGCTCCATGCCATCAAGGAGCAGCTGATCCGGGAGGGCCTCCTGGACCGCTGTGTGTCCTTTCAGGTGAGTTCCCCAGCTGGCACCTTGGGTAGAGAGCAGAAGCTGACAGAACCCGGGTGTGGCCAGCACCTTAGCCCTTTGTTTCTTGTGTCTCCCTAGGCCCGGTTTGCTGAAAAGGAGGAGCTGATGTTGGTTCATAGGTGAAGGCTTGGTAACCTTGTAGGGATGGGGAGGAGGCTACCCTGGGCCCACCAGGGCAGACTGGATGCTTTGGGGTGGAATGTCATGGGCTCTGTGGCCTTTGGCAAATTGCGAAGCCTCAGTGAATCTCAGGGTCATCACCTGTAATGGAGACTAGTAAATAAATGTTCCTCAGGAGGGTTTGATATATGTTGGGCACTTAGAATGGCGCCTGACATATCATCAGCTCGCTGAGCTGTTGTTGTTGTTATAATGTGGTATGTTAGCAGCTTGTGGATGTGTGGACAGAGTGATCAGGGTGTTCCCCAGGGTGCTGTAGGAACCCAGAATGAAGGGCCTGGTGCGGTGTGGCCCAAGTAAAGCAGCTTGGCAGAGGGGGTGTCTGAGCTGAACTTTAAGAGAGAAAAGTGAGTCAGATGAAGAGGAGGGCTCAGGGAAGGGAGGTACCAACAGCTGGAACATTCTGGCCAAAGGCCTGGCAATAGGATTTGGTGAGGCTAGAGCAGAAGGCAAGGGATATTAGTGGAAATGAGGTGGGCTAGGGAGGAAGCGGGGAATGTGGCCTGTATCTCAGTGTTCTCCCAGAATGACAGTTGAGGTTGACTTCTCCAAGGGTGTGGTGCCTGCAAGGCTTAGCTGGGAAGGAGCCAGGGCCCTGGCTCAGGGCCAAGGAGGGAGGCAGTCCCCTGAATGTCATCTTCTGTCTGTGTCCCCAGCCTAGAATACATTGATCTGATGGAGACAACTCAGTACATGAATGAGGGAGAACTCCGCATCCTGGCAGACACCTATGACTCAGTTTATCTGCATCCGGTATGGATGAGAACTGCGAGGGCAGAGGGTGATAGCGTTCCTGGGGATGCCCATCGCACACTTACCCCACCCTGGGGGAAGCAGCTGAGTGGACAGGACTGCTATCCCCCTCACTCCCTCTCTGGCTCCCCACTATCTCTCCAGAACTCATACACCTGTGCCTGCCTGGCTTCAGGCTCTGTCCTCAGGCTGGTGGATGCGGTCCTGGGGGCCGAGATCCAGAATGGCATGGCCATCATCAGGTAGGACCTGCCAGCATTTGGCTTTCCACATTTAACAAAATTTCTTCCCTCAAATGTGAAATGTATTGGTAATGTCTATATACATGCTTAAGGTACAAAAGGGGGTACAAGAAACAGTCTCCCAGACACCCGCTTCCTCTCCTGGAGGTAATCCCTGGAACCAGTAACTCACGTGTCCTCCAGAAGTAGTGTGTGCCTATTCATGGAGTACATAACCATATTTCGTTGATTCTAAAATGCATATTTTTCATATTGGTAACATCTTGAAATTCAGATATATCTTATAAACAGTGACATCTCAGAATTCCGTTGGCAGCATTTTCTGCTTTGTTGTTGGCATGTAAAATCACAGTACATCTCATCATTGTTGGCAACCCAGAACTGGTGAAGTGCTGAAGACACAGCCTTTCTCCCCCCTCCCCTATTTTAGGGAAGCACTCCAGCATTCAGGAAGCTCCCTTCCATACCATGCATTTTCCACTTAAACATCTTGGAAAGCCGTTCTCTAACAGTGTAGAGCTTAGACCCATGTAGAATGCCATTGTGCACGTCCTGTTGGACATTTCGGCTCTCTGCAATCATTTACTGTTTCTAAAAAATGCCGCACCAAATATTGTTGTCCATTTATAAACATGTTCTTTTACCCTCTTTGGTACTCAGGCTGTGGGTTATGTCCAGGCACATGGTGACTGGGTGTGAGGGTGTATGCATTGGCAATTCTAAGGAGCATCATCAAGTTTCCTTCAAAGAGAGAGCAGAAGGCTGGGAGGGAGAGTCTGAGGGCCCCAGTTACTCAGCTCCTGACAACTTGACAAGCATCAGCACTGCTGGAGTTGGTCCAGGACTAGAGATCAAGGGAATCCGTCTCTGTGGAGGAAGAACCCCCAATCTGTGGCTTTCCTTGTCCTGCCCAGGCCTCCTGGACACCATGCCCAGCACAGTCTTATGGATGGATATTGCATGTTCAACCATGTGGCTGTGGCTGCTCGCTACGCTCAACAGAAGCACCGCATTCAGAGGTCAGCAGCAAGCAGCAGGGCAGGTGTGATGGGGGGTGGCACAGGCTGGTGTAGCCTGGTCTGGGCACTTCCCCAGGTGCACCTGGATCCTCTTGTACAGTGTCCCCTTCTCTTCCCCTCATAGGGTCCTTATTGTGGATTGGGATGTACACCATGGTCAAGGAACACAGTTCACCTTTGACCAGGACCCCAGGTATGCCCCAAGTATCACTCCAGATGCTAGAGGCCCAGTTAAAAGGAGCCCAGGAGGGAAGGGAAGGCATTCGCATTCATTGGGCATCCCTGGGACCAGGTTCCGTGCTGCTCTCTGTGAGTCTGTGTTCTTAATTTCACTCCGAGGCAGAGACTGTTGAGTTCCCCGTTTTACAGATGGAGGAACTGATGTTTACGGGTTACAGAGTCACACACAGAAGAATGGGAAGAGATGAGATTTGCACCCACAAATATTTGGAGATCTTGTTCACCAATTTACCCTGGAGCTGGAGTGAACCTCAAATTACTACTTTATTTCTTCTAATTATGATTACTACAAATTATTTATTTAAAAATTAAATAATACAGAAATATCTGTAGCAGTGAATCTCCTGTAATTCCCATTACCTCAAAAATAACTGTTGAACCCTGACTGGTGTGGCCCAGTGGGTTGGACATCATCATGCAAACCTAAAGGTCTCAGGTTTGATTCTAGGTCAGGGCACATGCTTGGGTTGCAAGCTGGGTCCCCAGTTGGGGGCGTTTGAGAGGCAACCAGTCAATGTTTCTCTCCCTCTCTCTGTCCCTCCCTTCCCCTCTGTCTAAAAATAAATAAATAGGCCTGGCTGGGTGGCTCAGTGGATTTGAGTGCTGGCCTGCGAACCAAAGGGTCACAGGTTGGATTCCCAGTCAGGGCACATGCCTGGGTGGCAGGCCAGGTCCCCATTGGGGGGCGTGCAAGAGGCAACCACACATCGATGTTTCTCTCCCTCTTTTTCTCCCTCCCCCTCTGTCTAAGAATAAATAAATAAAAATCTTTTTTAAAAAATAAAAATAAACAAATAAAAATCTTTAAAAAAAATACCTGTTGAGCCCTGGCCGGTGTGGCTCAGTGGTTGGAGCATTGTTCCCACACACCAAAAGGTTGAGGGTTTATTTCCTGGTCAGGGCAAATGCCTAGGTCATGGGTTCGATCCCTGGTTGGGGCACCTACAGGAGGCAACTGGTAGATGTTTCTCTTCTCTCTCTCTCTCTCTCTCTCTCTCTCTCTCTCTGTCCCCTCCCTCATCCCGCCCCCTCTCTGCCTCACTTCCTCTAAAATCAATGAATATATCCTCGAGGGAGGTTTAAAAAAATAAAATAACTGTTGATAGTTTAGGTTATATTTCCTATAGATGTGTGAATATTCATTATTGTTATTATTAACACACTGCCTAAGGGGATAATCCTCTACATGAGCTTTGGCAACTTGCTTTTTCGCATTTAACGGTGTGCGGTGGGCACTGGTTCATGTTAGCGCCTCTAAAAAGTACCTCCTTCAGGGCAGGAGGTGAGTGGAGGTGGAAGAGGGTATAGGAGGAATAACTGATAATGAGGAAAATAATAAAAGTAGATAAATAAACAAATACCTTCTTCTTTGTAAGGGCTGTACAGTGTTCCATTGTGTGGGTGTACCTCTGGTCATTTAACATCGGGACATTTACGGTGCTTCCCAGTTTTTGCTTTTACAGATAATTCTACAGTGAATAGTCTGGTAAATATATAATTTTGCAGTTCTAGTATATTCATAGGATGAATTTCCAGTCATGGGTTACTGGGTCAGAGGGTCGACGTGCTTTAAAGCCTGGGACCTACTGCCAAACTTTCCTTCAGAAAGGACACACAGCTTACCATTCCAGCAGAAAATGATTGAGCTAATCGTTTTCAGGAAGGGACACTGCTAAGTAATGGTTGTGGATCCAGCCTTCTGTCAAACAGACTGCGAAGGATCCACTTCTTTGCATAGATCCTGAGCTCCCATGGCCCACCATCTAATCTAGATTGGCTGTTCTCTAGACATCGCTTTATTTTCTAGCATTCGGTGTTGCTGACAGATGTCTGATGTCAGCCTGATTTTCGTTCCCTTCTGTGTAATCTATTTTCTATAAAATGATAAAGAATTTATCCATGTCCTTCCGTCTTCCTGCATCTCTTAACTCCAACAGCAGAGTGCTGGGGTGGAGACAAGTTGGACAGTCCTTAAAAGACTATTGTGAAGGCAAGGAAAACAGGACAATTAAAGCTAAGTAGTTAAAAGAAACAAGTAAGTTTAGTGAATTAATCATTATTCAGGACTGATTCTGTATGCAGTGACCTGGAACTGTGCTTGATTTCTCCCGAAGGGGAACCACAGGTCATCCCCTTGGGCCCCTGGAGCCTCCAAGTACTTTTCAGGGATTTACTGAACTTTCTTATTGTCTGAATCCTTACCCCACCCCTGTTCTGTCTTTCTGAGTGTATACTTGTTTAACATTCCTTTAATGTAGCGATGTCAAACTCAGTTTCACCAGGGCCCACATTAGCCTGGCGGTTGCCTTCAAAGGCCCGAATGTAATTCAGGACTGTGTAAATGTAACTACTCCTCAACTAGGGGCAAGGAGCTCGGTGCTGCTGCCGGGTAGAAACAAGGCGCCAGGCAGCCAGATAAAACAAGGTGGAGGGCCGGATTCCACCTTCGGGCCTTGTGTCTGCCACCTGTGCTTTAATGTCTTTTGACTAGGATTATAGGAAAGGGAAGAGGCAAACCTATGCTATCAGTCCACCATTCCTTCACTGGAAAGCAGTTGACCTTAATTTTAAAATCTCCTTTTGTTTGCTTTATAATTTAGTTTCCTGGGTGTTGGTTCTATTGATTCTGGTGGGTCGCTTGTAGGATTGGCTTTCTTCAAATCTTTTCTGTAGGTCTTTCTTCTCCCTGATAATAATCTTTATGTTCTATGGTATATTTTTCTTCCTTTAATGGTTAACTTAGTAAAAAAAAAAAAGTTTAGAACTGGTGCTTATATATCAGAGTTTAAAAAAATCATCCCCCACCTACTCAATACCAGAGCTTTCACGTGAGTTTCATTCCCCAGTTACAAGATATTTTCTTCAATTCCAATACTCTTTTTATACCAATATTATTAAATTTTATAACTACACTATTAACACTTATTAAAACAGCATTGTCAAGTTTGTCTAGATTCATTGCTTACCACTGTTTTGTGCATTTCCCTGAAAAAAGAGAAGAAAAAGAAAAAAAACTGCCTCAAATCCTTCCTGGAATAAGACAAGGAGTAACGAACAGACAGGTGGATAAGTGAGAGGTTATTCATGCGGATTGCCTCAGGGTTAAGCCCTCCCACACCCCGCTGCTGGGCTTTCTGGAACATTGTGTCTTTTCAACATCTGTTCTACCTGTCAGTCCCCCTCAGTGTTCTGAGCGCTCTCTTTCTCACCCCATAACCTGGACAGTAAAAGAAGTAGTAGAGGTGGCCTATGAGGTATTGGAAAGAAGGCATTGTCCCCTCATTGGCCTCATGGAGCCCCAGCTAGCACCCCCATTCCAGTTCTGCACACAGAACTAACTCCTAACCCTAACTTCTGAGTCTCCCACTTCCTTCAGGAGAAATACTAAGCTCACTAGCCTGGCTCACTGCTCTTGGCAGCCTTAGCTGGCTCCTACCAACTTAAAGTCCCATGTGCCCTGTGGGCCTTCCAGAGTCACAGGGTTTGTCCTGCTGTTACCACCTTGGTCACAGGGGCAGGTGGGTGGGTGGGCATGATCTAGAGTTCCCATGGAGTCAGGGGTCCTTGGGGGCAGAGAGACATCCACTAGCCCTCAGGGTCTCAGCTAGACTGCATGGGCACTGAGGGGGCATGGGCAATGTTTGCCAAGGCAGGAGTTCCAGTAAGAGATGAAATAAATCAGTGGGTGAAGTAATGGGCACATAAATGCAAGAATGTATGAATGCAAGATTTAATGGGGAAAATAATGAGAATGAGTGAGTGGTTGAGGAAACTGGTCACTGGGTTGGGGGTATCTGCGGAATTGACTCCTCAACAGCCCCCCAGCGCCCCAATCTCTTGTTTTCTCTGCCCCCAGTGTGCTCTATTTTTCCATCCATCGCTATGAGCAGGGTCGGTTCTGGCCCCACCTGAAGGCCTCTAATTGGTCGACCATAGGTTTTGGCCAAGGCCAGGGATATACCATCAATGTGCCTTGGAACCAGGTCAGTGTCTTCCCACCGTTTGCCCCCCGGGTGAAACTCACCCATGCCCTTCAGTGGCTTGAGGCAGAAGGCAGAATGCCCCCATCTCACCATTGTGGGCGTCCGTCTGCAGGTGGGGATGCGAGATGCTGACTACATTGCTGCTTTCCTGCGAGTCCTGCTGCCTGTCGCCCTTGAGGTCCTGGGGGTCTGGGATATGTTGGGGTAGGGTGACAGTGAGGGGTGGGCCATGAGGACAGGTGGCCTCATGTAGTCCTTTCCTCCCTCAGTTCCAGCCCCAGCTGGTCCTGGTGGCCGCTGGATTTGATGCCCTTCAAGGAGACCCCAAGGTAATGCGGGCTCTCTGGGATGGCAGGTAGGTAGAAGGGGGTAAGTGCAGCCAGGCTGACCCTCCATGTCCCCCCAGGGCGAGATGGCTACCACTCCAGCAGGGTTTGCCCAGCTAACCCACCTGCTCATGGGTCTGGCAGGAGGCAGGCTGATCCTGTCTCTGGAGGTGAGTAACTCCCTTCATCTCTGAGCCCATGAACCCTAGAGGGCATAAGGGCAAGGCTTTCAAGTCCAGCAGGAGTTCCTATCCCAGTGTTTCCACTTCCTAACTGGACAGCCTTACCTAAGTCACTTCCTGGTACCTCTGCCTTTTTATGTAAATCGGGCATAATAGTAGCAATTATGTCACAGCACTGTTGAGCGAGCGAAATGAAGTCACCCTCTAAATCCCTTGTTGCTTGGCATGCCGTCCGCACCCCAGTGTTAATATCACCCTACTCTTTCCTGGTAACATCTGGTTCTTCCCTGCCCTGACCCTATTCTCCCAGGGTGGCTACAACCTTCGCTGCCTGGCTGAGGGCGTCAGCGCCTCGCTCCACACCCTTCTGGGTGACCCTTGCCCCATGCTGGAGTCCCCTGGTGCCCCCTGCGCAAGGTGAGCCCAGGTGGTGCAGGGGAAAAATGGGAACCTCACTGCGCACCTGGGGGCCATTTGCTCACACTCCCCCCCCCCACCATCCAGTGCCCTGTCATCGTTGTCCTGTACTCTGGAAGCCCTGGAGCCCTTCTGGGAGACGCTTATGAGATCAGGTAGGAGGCAAGGAGTAGGTTTAGTGGGAGGTCAGGCATGGCATGAACCATGGGGGGAAGGCTCTTCTAGAACCCACTCTGATTTTCCTGGGCTGCCTTTCTGAGGGATGGTCAGACCCTCTCTCACTAGGCCCTGGTTTCAGGCCTCCTACCTCTTTTTTATGTTTGGGTAAACTGAGTTTCTAGAGTATTACAGTGCCCCAGGGTGGGAGAGTAGGGTGAATGTGGTTTCCCCTTACAGATGACACCCTGGAGGGGGACCATGTAGAGGGGTACAATGTGGAGGAGGAAGAGGAGGGACCATGGCCACCCCCTGCGCTCCCAATCCTGATGTGGCCAGTGTTGCAGGCTCGCACAGGGCTGGTCTATGACCAGCGGATGATGGATCACTACAACTTGTGGGACAAGTATGTAGTTGGAGAGCTGGGCTAAGTGAGCAGGGGTTCTTCCCCATCTTCAAGCACTAAGCCCTGCCTCTGTCCCCCACATCCCAGCCACCACCCCGAGATACCCCAGCGTGTCTCTCGGATCATGTGCCGTCTGGAGGAGCTGGGCCTTGCTGGGCGCTGTCTCATCCTGCCTGCACGCCTCGCCACAGATGCTGAGCTGCTCACCTGCCACAGGTCAGACCCTGGTGCCTGGAGGTAGCATGGGGCTTCAGGGCACACATGCCACCTACAGGCTGGAGCCTGGGTACACGGAGCTGTGGCGGGTCATGGGAGGGATCGTGGATGGGACAGAACCATGTGATTATCCCTGGTGCCCCCTCTGTGCCTCCAGTGCTGAGTATGTGGGTCGTCTGCGGGCCACAGAGAAAATGAAAACCCGGGAGCTGCACCGTGAGAGCGCCAACTTTGAGTCCATCTACATCTGTCCCAGCACCTTCGCCTGTGCACAGCTGGCGACTGGTGCCACATGCTGTCTTGTGGAGGCTGTGCTGGCGGGAGAGGTATGGCTGTTTTGGGTGGGGCTCTGGCTTAGAGAGTCGGTCCTGGGGGATGGAGGGGGCCACTCTGAGAAAATTGGGCAGGGCCTGAGGAAAGAGGGGTGGGGAGGAGACCCCTGCTCACCAAAGGCCTTGCTCACTGGGAAGAGCAGCCATGGGGATGGGGCTGCAGGACTGGGTTCCCCTCGCAGCTGGTAGTGGAAGGGTGGGAAAGAGAGAACTGGAGAAGCAAGGGGACAAGGAGAAGGAACGCAGTGAGGGCAGTGGTTTGATCTTGGCTCCTCATCCCTCCCCCAGGTTTTGAATGGCGTTGCCGTGGTGCGTCCTCCTGGCCACCACGCAGAGCAGGATGCTGCGTGCGGTTTCTGCTTTTTCAACTCTGTGGCTGTGGCTGCCCGCCATGCCCAAGCCATCAGTGGGCATGCACTGCGGTGAGGGCTCCCTGTCCCCCAGCTCAGTGCTTACTTAGCAGGCCTCATGGTGGTAGCCCCCCAGGACGTACTCAGAAACACCCAAGTGTCCAGATGCCCAGCCCTTTCCAGAAAAGGACTGAGGATCTAGCCTCTCAGTGCTTACTTGGAGAGACCCCCCAAGATTGGTACCCAGGTGCTTATGAAACAGAATCCAGGGTCCTCCCCCTCCCAGCATTTTGGCCCCTGATGACAATCCGATAGAACCCTGGGTCCAAGCCCCCAGTGCTTACCCTCACAGGGCCTGGGGCTGGCCCTGACTGAGTGCTTGTTCAGGACCCAGGGTCAGCTGTCACCCTTACTTTCATAGGACCCACAAGTTTGCCACCCAACACTATCTCTAGGGACCCAGGATGTGGCCACCCACAATACATGCCCCTGTAGACAGGCCCAAGGGGTCTGGCCCCTGCCTTCTCCCCAGGGGCCAGTGTCCTGGGTAACTGAGAAGCTATCCCTCCCCAGGATCCTGATTGTGGACTGGGATGTCCATCATGGTAATGGAACTCAGCACATATTTGAGGAGGACCCCAGGTGAGGGGCCGGGGCAGGGGGTGGAGTGCGGCCAGGGAGATGGGTGGGCCACGCTTCTGTGGTACCAGGCTACTAACCAGGCATGGCCCCCACCCCACCCTGTCTCTGGCAGTGTGCTCTACATTTCCCTGCACCGCTATGATCATGGCACCTTCTTTCCCATGGGGGATGAGGGTGCCAGCAACCAGGTGGGCCGGTCTGCGGGCACGGGCTTTACCGTCAATGTAGCATGGAATGGGCCTCGCGTGGGTGACTCCGAGTACCTGGCTGCTTGGCATCGTCTGGTACTCCCCATTGCCTATGAGGTACGCTGCAGGATGTATGCGACACGGCTGTGTGGGTAGCAGTGAGTGCACATGTGTCTGACTTCCGGGTGACTGATCCTGTGAGACTAGTAGCAATGGTGGGGTGACTCTGTGATGGCCTTTGCATATGTGACCACCATCTCTGTGTGCAACTGTGAGAGACTTCTGGGTGTGCGAGGGTGGTCTTTGTGTTCCTGGCTGTGTGTGTCCTGTGTGTACACTGTCACCAGTGTCTGTCTGTATGTGATGGTGGCCCCATGTGACTGCCATCTCTATGGAACTATGTGCAAAGTGGGGAGTGGTTCGAGTGTGTGTGTGAGACTGCACGGGTGGCTCTTTCTACTACTATTTGTCTCTGTGGCGGGTGCTCTTTCTGTGAAAGCCAGTGTGTCTTTCTGTGTGTGGGAGGCTGTGTGTGACAGTCGTCTTTCTGTGTCTCTGCTGTGGCTGTCTGCGGTGTCTCTGTGACTGGAGGCGGTCTGTATTCATTTGTCTGACTGCGCATGAGGGCTGCAGGTAGCCGCCGTCCCTGTGTAAACTGTGTCTGCTGCGTGTGTGACCAAGTCAGAAGGCGGATCAAAGTGCCACCTCTGACCTGTGTGCAGCCGTGCAAGTTCAGATGGTGTGTGTGTCTGATGGCGCACAGTGGCTGTGACTACCTTACGTGTATGTGACTGTGAAATTTTGTGTGCAGCTGTGTGTGTACGTGGCTACCTGCAGACGCAACAGCTGTTGTAGACTATTGTGACTGGGTAGTGACGGCACATATATGATTGTGTCTGTGCAGGGGTGACTGGACTACTGTCCACTCCGTGAGAAACTGTGTGCGTGACTGGTACGAGGTGTAGTTCAGTCAAATGGGACTGTCTGATTGTATGTGAGTATATGTGGCTGTGTGTGGCCATCTTCTGTGTGGCACTTGAATTGTCATTTTCTCCGGTGGAAGTATGTCTGCGCCTCTCTCTCACACCCTGTGCATAAAACTTTGTGTCTTGTGCATTTGTGTCACATGTTGGACCCAGGGAGGGGAGCATGGACCTCTTGATCTCACCCTTGGGCATATGTGTGGGGACATATCTCTGTCTCTCTGTGTCTCATGTCACCATCTCTTGATGGCTGAGTCTCTACATCTCAGGACTCTGCCTCATGTCCCCATCTGTCCTTTTCTAGTGTTTCGTGTCTCTAAATCTGTGTCTGATGTGTCCACGACTGTCCATCCTTCTCCATGTCTCTCTGTCTTGTGTCCCCACGCCCGCCCCTTCCTAGTTTCAGGGCTCTGGTCCTATGTCTCCCAGTGTCCAAGTCCCGTGCCTCCATCTCCCCGACTTATGTTTCATGTCTTCGTGTGCCCTTGTCTCAGTGTCTCTGGCTCTACCTCACCTACTATCTACCCAGGCCCCCAGCCTCATGCCCGTGTCTTTCTTCTCTCCCTGCCTCAGTTTAACCCAGAACTGGTGCTGGTCTCAGCTGGCTTTGATGCTGCATGGGGAGACCCACTGGGGGGCTGCCAGCTGTCACCTGAGGGCTACGCCCACCTCACCCACCTGCTGATGGGCCTTGCCGGTGGCCACATTATCCTAATCCTAGAGGTAACTTTCTCAGTCCCACTTTCCACTGTGAGGGGCGGTTTGGAAGACTTGGGAGTCCTGCTCTTTCTGCTGGCTGGCTGCGACACTGGGGGTGATTTCCTAAAATCTCCTTTGAGTGTCCCCACGTGGAATTATTGGCACATACTGGGCGTTAATGACAACACCAGCATCGACAACTTTCACTGAGCACTCACTATGTGCAAGACATTCTTCTGACACTTTATATGTATTATTAATTCATTGACAAAGCAGCCTTCTGAGGTGGGGTCTGCTGACCTCATCATTTTCCTCTCTCTAAATCAGAAAAACTGAGGCACAGGGGGATACAGTGACTAGCCAGAGGCCACACATTTAATAATGGCAGAGGCAGGGCTTGAATCCAGGCAGCCTGACTCCAGAGCCTATGCTTTTTACCACTACTTGAACTGCCTCTGTCGTGTTCCTGAGACAAATTCAGTGACCTTTTCTAAATTACTCAGTGTCCCTGCCCGCTGGGCCTCAGTTTCCTCATGTGGAAGATGGAGCTGGCTGATCATGGAAGAGTGCCTGGCACCATGGAAGTGCTGTAGCTTCTTATTACACACTGTTCACTCTCTAGTGTAATCTTGTCAGCAGTCTCACGTGCTTGTTTCACTGCCGCACAAATGAGGACCGCAAGTCGCAGAGAGGCTAATGGACGAGTAGAAAGTCACAGTGCGCCCAGACTGTGTGTGGCAGGGTGGGGTGGTAGTTACAAACATGGACTCTCATCAGATAGCACAGGTTCCAAGCCCAGTGCTGCCTTTTGCCAACCATTCTGACCTTAGACAAATCACCTAAGCACTCTGAGCCTCAGTTTATTGATCTGTAAAGAGAGCAGAGACTGGGTTTCCTATAGAGTGTGAGAAAAAGGGGTTCCCGTACCAGGTCAGGACACAGGTTTGTGTGGAGAGAACGACCTTTGCTCCTCTACTGCTTGGGGGGACAGGGGCTTCCCCGCAGGTGCAAGCACGGGTTCCCGTACTGTGAAGACAGGTTCCTGCGCAGGTTAAGCAAGTGTGGTTTGAGGCTTGATTTAATATGCATAAGGTCATTAGAATAGGGCCTGGCATACAGCAAACACTTAATGAGCAGCAGCTATTACTAACGTTGCCATCAGTATTGTTATTGGAGTTATTATCTTCCACTGTGCGTCGCAGTGTATCCCCCTCGATAACCAGTGGGACTGACCGATGTGGATTCCATTCACTTGTCCCCAGTTGCCACCCTCCAGACTTGTAGGGCCCTGAGGCAGGATTGGGAAGCAGGACATCTTGCCTCCCAAATTCCCTGAGGATACTCCATCATACCTTTTACTTTCCTTTTCCTTAAAAAGGGTGGCTATAACCTGACATCCATCTCGGAGTCCATGGCTGCCTGTACTCGCACCCTCCTTGGGGACCCGCCACCCCTGCTGACGCTCTCACGGCCCCCACTATCAGGGGCCCTGGCCTCGATCACTGAGACCATCCAAGTCCATCGCAGATACTGGCGCAGCTTGCGGGCCACAAGTGAGTGGCTGTGGGGAATCGGGGACAGTGGGAGGCTCAGGGAAGGGCAGGGATTAGAGGCAGGAGTGGGCGTAGCACCCATACTCAAGGATCTCCCTCCCATGGTTCCAGAGGTCGAAGACAAGGAGGGACCCTTCAGTTCTACGTCAGTCACCAAGGAGGCAACCCAACCAGCCAATCCTGGATCAACAGAGAGGCTGACCACACTAGAAGAGTACAAACTGGATGCAGGCACAGGGAAGGCCACCCCAGCACCATCTGTGCAAGAGTCCACTCCAGCCCAGACTGACTCAGAGATAGCTGTGGCACAGCTCACTAAGGACCAGTCTTCAGAGGCAGCCTCAGGGGGAGCCACTCTGGACCAGACCACCTCAGAGGAGCCTGAGGGAGGAGCTGAGCTGATTCAAACCCCTCAAGCCTCACATGCTAACAACCAGACTCCTCCAACCTCACCTGTGCAAGGAGCCACACCCCAGATATCCCACAGTCCGCTGATTGGGAGTCTCAGGACCTTGGAACTAGGCAACAAGGCTCAGGTAAGGCTCATCACCAGACCCAGGTAGAGGGAAGAAGGGACAAGAATCAGGACTCTCGGATACATCTCTTGCCCTGTGTGTCCAGGAGGCCCCAGAGTCTCAGATCGCAGAAGAGGAGAGGCTACTAGGAGAGACAGCTGGAGCTCAGGACATAGATAATTCAATGCAGGCTTTTGGGGACACTGACCAGGTGAGCTCAGGGAGTGGATGGAACTGTGGCTTCCTTTTTTTGCCCATTTGTGCCTCCAGGTAGGAGCATGTGATTCAGGAACATATAATGGAGAGACAAATCCCTAGCTTACTCAGTTTCACCCATGCAGGCTATGTTTTATGCCGTGACACCACTGCTCTGGTGTCCCCATTTGGTGGCAGTATGCCCCATTCCTGAAGGAGGCCTGGATGTGACCCAACCTTGTCAGGAGTGTGGAGCACTCCAGGAGAACTGGGCATGTCTGTCTTGCTACGAGGTACACAACAGAGGAAGGGGATGGGGCTGAGGTTGGCCCAGGAACAAACCACAGATGGATGCTGATCCCTGCCCAACATTCGCTCCCTGACCTCAGGTCTACTGCAGTCGTTACGTCAATGCCCATATGCTCCAGCACCACGAAAGCTCAGGACACCCACTGGTCCTCAGCTACGTTGACCTGTCTACCTGGTGTTACCGATGTCAGGCCTATGTTCACCACCAGGTAGGTGCTGGGCAGACCCTCTAATGTGTACACACTGACCCCCCTGCACACACACCTTCTGTAACCAGGCAAGGGGAGAATGAGGGCCCTGCTGCGTGAGAGGTAGTCCAAGAGACAGGGCGGTAGAAGGCTGGAGTGTGGGCAATCTCCTGGCTGAAGTAAAGGGGGTCCTCACACTCTCTGACCTACCCTGTCTTTCCTCCTCCTCAGGCTCTCCTAGATGTGAAGAACGTCGCCCACCAGAACAAGTTTGGGGAAGACATGCCCCACTCACACTAACTCCTAGAACATGCTCCTCTTTACCTTCTAAGGCCCAAGATAGACCAGCCTTAGTTCATTCCAACTGTTCCTTGGATGAAGGGCAGCTTCACTCCATCCCTCCTGAAAACTCTTTATAACTCCCCAAGGGTGCTGATCTCAGTTGAAATACCTGTCAGAGGACTATGATGAAGAATTGTAGCTCTCCCCCTGCCCACTGCTTGCTCCAGGGAATCCATCTCCTCTGCCCCCAAAAGAAAGGGGGATAGCTCAGTGGCCCCAAGGGGGACTCATATCAAGATGACACTTTGGAGGGAGGGGGCACCAACTGGCAGGTGCGGTGGGTTTGCATATGTAATAAAGTACAAGCTGTTACAAAAGCTGCAGAAAGCCTTTTAATCTTAATTAGGTGGAGAACTCCACACTCCTGGTTGACAGGGCTGATGAGTATAGAAGAAATGAGGGCATGGGTCTTTGTCACGTCAACCCCATGCTCAGCCAGTATCCAAAAATCCAACTGGAAATAGAGCAAGCAGCTTGACTGGCTGCAGTATAGATTAAATGGAGGAATCTGTGAGAAAATGAGTACCTTAGAAATAGGAACCTCACAGCCAGTTCCAGCTGCACCCTGGGCTGAGGAGGTAAGAAAACTATCAGAAAATGTCCTTATCAGGCCTCAGTCTCCCCGTCTGTCTTTTTGTCCAGATTTGGAGAAGGTGGGTGTCCAGGTTTAACATACTTAAATTTGGTAGTCATGGGTAGCCTCTTTGGGGAAGAAGTGCTTACTATGGACCAGGGGTGGAGAATTGGAGAGGATAATTTGGGAGATTTATTTCTCCCATATGAGGATTAATTTGGCAACTCAAAGGAGTCCAGGGCTGAGGTTTCCTGGACTTCATGGCCACATTATGACCCCAAGATGACCACCAGAGCCCCACCTAGTCGAGAAGAAGGAGAAGGGAGCTGTGGCCAGCTCGGGCCATCCTTTTCAAGAGCATTCTGGATGCCCTGCCCGTGTTTACATATCATTGATCAGAACTGTCACATGATTGTCATAGCTGCAAGGGAGTCGGAAATGTTTTAGCCTTGACACATGTCCACCTTATACCAGGTTCTTTTTGCCCTGACAGAATAACCACTCCTCTGCTACTCTTGTCCTCCAGGAACCGATGCAGCGCTCTCTGGCACCTCTTTCCCTCCAGCAGAGACAAACCCTCCTCTGGTATCACTTTCCCTGCAGGAACAGACACAGCCCTCTCCCGAGCTATCAAAAAGCCTGCTTGAGGCAGCATAGACTTCATGGCTTCGGAGAAGCCCTTTCAAAACATTTCCCAAAGCTGGCCACTCAGGTTAAAAGTACAACACCCCACACACACTAAAACCCCGAAACCCCAGCCCTGATAGGGGCAAGGTAAGGGCGAGGTGCAGCAGGATACAGAAGGCAGGCGGAGAGGTCGACCCAGTCAGCGCCCCAGCCAGACTTCCTTGGCGCCACCAGCAGGCCGGGAGGAGACCCGCGCTCACCCTGGGGCGGGAAGGGGTGGGGGTCGAGCGGAGGGGGTGTGCCAGTAGAGGGGCCTTTAGGGCGGCCACTAGCGCATGCGTGCCCCCGCCCCCGCCCCCTCCTCTGGGACTGGTGCACCTCTCCCCCAGTCGGTCCTGTCAGAGCTGCAGTGAGTTCGGGTCTCAGCGCAACCTCCTCTCCCAGGACCAAGGTGAGCCAGATGGACGGGCCCTCAGAGCAGCCCCGGCCTGGGAGGGTTCTCCACCTAGGGCTGCTGAGGGCGCGACCAAGGTGGGGTTTGGGGTACCCTTCTTCCACCACTTTTTTTCAGGGGGCCAGCCACCACATCCCGGCCCTTTCAGCCGCCCGCTTTGTAGAGGCCGAGTTGGGCTACGGGCTGTGCTGGGCCAGAAGCGGGACCCGCGGACCCGCGGACCCAGCCTTGGTGTGGAGGGTCTCTTCCCATGCCATACACCATCCCTGCTAAAGAAAAACTGGCCGAGATGGTCCAGACTGACTATAGGGTCAGGGTTTTAGAGTGAAACTTGGGGGTCACTTTCTGCCCCAAGCTTTCCACAGCACCTGACTTAGTTACAGGAAACGTAGTTGAGGTTGTCCTGGGCTAGCCCTGAAAGGGGGGTTTGTAAGGGTTCACATTAGGCTGGGCCCCCCACTTTCCCCGAATCTGTGCCACCCCCAACCCCCTCCCCCCTCAGGTAGTTTAGGCTAACACAAAAGACACACAATGGATGTGATGTGGTCCAGGCAGCAGGGATGGGGTTGGGGTGAAGAGGGGCATCTCAGGGTCTTAAGGACCTCTTAAGGACACTCCAGTAGCACTTGGCACAGCAAGTGGTTCTATATTATTTGCAAAGGGTGAGACACCTCTCTCCTGTTTATCTCTGGTGGAGTGTGGGACCTCAGGCCAGTTACCGTCCCCTCAGTTCTCTGAATCTCGCTAGCTGTTCCTCACAGAGAGTGTGGCCGCGGTGGTGATAGTCCCTACCTCACCCAGCTGTTGGGGGGGGGGGGACTGAGTGTGAACATTGCAGGAGGGTCACCTGGCATGAGCGAGGTTCTCAGTAAGAAATACCTAGTGCTTTTAGGGCCATAGCCACCGTCATGGTGATCTGCCAAGAGGGAAGAGCCCATCTCATATGTCCCCACCCTCAAAGAATGGCACCCTCAGATTTCCTTCTGCCCAGGCCCCAAACTGAAGAGTCATCCTTGACCCCCTCCCTGCCTCTTAAACTCTAAGTAAATCCTGCCAGCTAA
This sequence comes from Macrotus californicus, assembly GCA_007922815.1. NCBI lineage: Eukaryota > Metazoa > Chordata > Mammalia > Chiroptera > Phyllostomidae > Macrotus > Macrotus californicus. Next base: position 14,868 of record VMDR010005147.1, on the reverse strand, counting down.
ATGTACCTTCAGAATATTCCAGATTTGGATCTCCCCTTTCCACATCCACAGCCGTGGCCCGCCTGAACTACAGCAGTGGCCTCACTGCTTCCACCCTCCCCCCCTCTCGGTTTATCCCCATAGCTAGATCTTCTCCCTCTGTCTGTCTCCCCAATGTTGAGGACCCCCAGAACTCTTTCCTGTTTATCTCTTTCCTCATCATGGCCCCCTTTCTGAACGAGCACATCCAACAACTGTTTTCGGGGTTCTCTCTGGGCTGAGGACCTCACAACTGGACCTTGCTCTCCTTTTCTGACCTCCAGGTCCCAAACTCAACAGAAACCCCCAGAGACACCTGAAACCACCACCACCACCACCACCACCACCCCCACATCTACTCCCAAACTGCCATTGCCCCCAGGTTTCCGGGGAGACTGGTAACCGCCATTAAGATGCATTTCCTGAGGCCACACATTGAACTAAGATCAGGATGTGTATTGAATGAGTTAATGGTGACTTGCTATTAATAGCTTAACACTCATTGAGCGCCTGCTGTGTGCCCATCCTCTTCTAATTGCTCGGTGATTTACTTGCTTATCTTGTTTATTGTCTCTTTCTCACTTGTAGAATCTAATGCTCCCAAGGGCAGGGACTTTATTTTGTTTACTGCCACATCCCAACGCCCCATCCCCATCCCCATCACAATGTCTGGCGTACTGGAAGCTTCTCAAAGTATTGAATGAAACTTAAGTCATAAGTAAAATGCTGACATTAACCAAGCACCTTCTGCGTGCTTCTCACCTGTTGCTGCAATATGTGTGTGTTGTCTTCCTGACTAGATCAGCAAATGCTTGAGGGGTTTTCTATCTCCCCCACCTTGCTGCACAGTAGGTTCCCTGCAGCAGTATGTTGAATAAGTAATAAAGGCTGAGCTTTAGATAATGGCTCACAGACCTCATAATTCACCTATTTATTTAGTTCATTGTCTCCAACTTTTAGGACATATACTCCCTGGGCCCAGGAATTTGCTTAGCACCTACTGTACGGCAGGCATTGTGCTGGGCTGGGGTTACCGGTGAAACCCGAGCCATCCCTCCAGAATGGGGCAGGGCAGCTCGTGGATGGGGGTTCCTTTCTGGGGTGAAGAAAATGTTCTCAAATTAGATCATGGTGATGGTTGCACAACTTCGTTAATATACTAAGTCACTGAATTGTACAGTTAAACTCGGTTAACTTTTAAAGTATATCTCAACGAAGCTGTTTTTAAAATTTCTGCCTTCACAGACTTTATGTCGTACAAGGGAATAAGAGAAAGAGAACTAACAGCATAAATACCGTACGTGGTGTATTAGAAGGCGATTAGCACACACTCGCACTCAGTAAACGTTGACTCAGTTACACTGGCTGCCCCCCTGCCCCCGTGGTCTCCTGGCCTAGCCGCACCCACAGTCTCCCTTCCCTTGGCCATTGCCTTTCTTCTCTTCCTACTTGCAGGGCCTGCTGTCCACATCTCTTCCCTGAGCATGGCGCCACCAAAAAAGTCTAATGTGTTTGATCTGGGCCTGGGCACATGGAATGCAAGTGCCCAACAGGAGAGCCACAGTGCTCAGGCACCTTCCAGGGCTGTTGGCAAGCAGCTGCCAGAGTACAAGGCGGTGGTCGTGGGTGCCAGTGGTGTGGGCAAGAGCGCACTGACCATCCAGCTGAACCATGAGTGCTTTGTGGAAGACCATGACCCGACGATCCAGGATTCCTACTGGAAGGAGGTGACCCTGGAACAAGGGGGCTGCATTCTGAATGTGCTGGATACGGCTGGGCAGTCCATTCATAAGGCCCTGCGTGACCAGTGCTTGGCTGCTGGGGATGGTGTGCTGGGTGTCTTTGCCCTCGATGACCCCTCATCTCTAACCCAGCTGCAGCAGATGCGGGCCACCTGGGGCCCTCACTATTCTCGGCCCCTTGTCCTTGTGGGCAACAAGTGCGACCTTGTGACCGCCAATGGAGATGCTCATGCTGCTGCTATAGCCCTCGCAAAGAGCTGGGGGACCCCATTCGTGGAGACCTCAGCTAAAACACGGCAAGGTGTAGAGGAGGCCTTTACCCTGCTCATCCATGAGATCCAAAGGGTCCAGGAGGCCGAGGCAGCGTCAGGTGGGGCTAAGTCCCGGCATCATAAGACCATGTGCCACTGTGGCTGCTCTGTGGCCTGAAGTTCTTGGTCAACAAAAGTGGATCATCCCCCAGGCCAGGGTGATGCTTCCTTGATATGAGAATACCGAGCGATCAGCTGTGAGACACTGGGTGTACATGGGATAGATGGACCCCTCTTCTGGGGAGGTTTTCATTTGGTGATGGGCTTTTTGTTAATGTGGAACATACTGCTGGCTATGTTCTGTCAGGTTGAGAGATTTTGTGCAAAACAAAATAAATGTTCTCAGGTTTCAAAGCTTGCCTCCATGCCCAGCATTATGTGGGTGGGTGTGAAACTGGTGAGAATATTCCTTGAATTGTGAGAACTCTTTCATTCAAGAAATGTGGGGGAGGCTGCAGTGTGCCAGGTCCTGCTTTGGGTGCAGAGGAGGTAGAGTCACACAAGACACGAGAAAATCCCTACACTTATACATGACATAAAGCTATATATTAAAGGCAGGTGATGGGAAGCTTTATTGAGTAGGTGACATTTGAGCAAAAACTTGCAGATAACTAGGCACAAGGAATAGCAAGTGCAAAGGCCACGATCACGAACCAGCTACCAACACTTAAACTCCCAATATGGGAGTTTAGGGGTACAGACAGCGGCCTCTATACAATAGAAATAAATATTTAAATGTTGCAAATCAGGCTAACAAATATAAAGAAAGATACGTTCTATCCTCCTACCTTGACAAATAATGCTTTCTTAATGACCTGGAGGCTCAGATTCTAACTTCTGGTACTCAGAGTTTCATGCCAGGATGTGAGTGGGTTGGGAAGGCTGAGACCTGGCTTTGCAGCCCACTCTCACCCTGGTAGCCCCTCCCCATATACGAAGGCACTTCTGGTGCAGGTGAAAGTGCCAGCCAGCATGAACCAGGCTCTAGTCACACTTCACTAACGGCCACTTCTTGGTCCTCAGGATGGACCCTGGAAGACGCTGCTGCAGGCCCTTGAAGGGCTTCCCATATCCTGAGTGAAGCCTAGAGGCGGGGTACAGGATCTGGGTGGGCACTGCCACTGAAGCACAGAGTAATGGGGGTCTCTACAGAGCTGGACCAAGGTCAGGGGCCACTCTTTCAGGTCTAACGACTTCCATCACCACCCAGCCCACCAGCCGCTAGAAACTGCCACTCACAGTCATGTGCATAGCTGCTTCAGAACATTTATTGTGGGGCCAGAGGTTGGGATCTTGGGGAGTTCCGAGGGCAGCAACTGAGGCTGGTGGGGACGTGCTGGCTGAGAGCAGCAGGGGTGTCAGGAGAGGGGCGACAATGGGCCCTCGCCGGCGGGGGCACAGTCATGCCGGCGAAGAGCAGTCGGGGTGTTGGGGGAGGGGCAGCTCTGGACCCAGGCGTGCGCAGGATCCCGCCGGTGCTCAGGGAGGCAAGAGACGGCGTGCTGGGGGTGCGGGGGTCTCCAGGCGTTTCACGCGCAGAAGGGCCCCCAGCACACCTTCAGGGGGCACATCAGGACCCAGATCCTGGTCGGCGGCGCGGCGGAGGCGGCGGCGCTGGGCAACCACAGACTCCGAATCCGCGCTTCCCGTGAGGATCCGCCCCAACAAGTACCTGCAGGGGAGCAGAACCGATGCAGTGAGGATATGTGGGCGTGTCAACACCCGGGCCCTGGGACCCAGGTGGCCCTGCAACCCCATATTGTCTGGGGACCCGCCTTTCCCAATCCATTGCTTTGAGAAAATGTCCCCGCCTCCCTATCTTGCCCCCAGAAACCGGGTTTGGGAGTCCCCATCCCTGGGCCCGAGAGTGCACGTCCCCCAATAACCCACCAACCGGGCATCTCTTTCCCCACACCCTAGGTCCAGGGCCTCACTCTTCAGAACGCACAGGTGTTCTCACCTCCACCCCAGGATGCAGGCGCCCGCCCACCCTGTGCCAGCTACCTCAGCAGTTCGGGGTCCACATCCGGTGTGTCGTCACCGGCGTCCTCGGCATCGGAGCCCACTGGACCATCGTCATAGATTGGGGGCCTGGGTCGGAGTGCGGTGGCGGGGACAGGGGCGGGGACCAGCTGCGCTGCGAGGGCGGCAGGATCCAGGCGGGCGCGGAGCAGGGCGCGGGCCAACTGCGCAGCAGGCGCGTCAGGATCGTCCTCCAGGGCAGGGGCCGGGTCAGTGGTGCGGGAAGCGCCCCAGACGCGCAACAGCTGCGCCAGGACTCGTGCCTGCTGGTCCTCGGCCTCCTGCGCCTCGGCCCGCGCCCGCTCCTGCCGTTCAGCCTCCAGCAGGTGCGCCAGCGCCCGCGCCAGCTCCTGCACGACCTCCACTGCCTCGCCCCGGGCCGCTGCCCGCCGAAAGCGGCGGGGAGCGCCAGCCTCGCCCAAGGGTGGCGAGGCTGCGCCCAGGTTGCGGGGCTCCTGCGGAAAAACGAAGTAGAGGGAAAGACGGCGCCCGTCAGGCCAGGAAACTCCAACATGGGGGTCGCCAAAGGCACCGTAGCCCCTCAAATATACCCAGGTACCCCTAAGACCACTGGAGACCCCCAAATATCTCCAGACACACTTAAGATCACAAAAGACCCCTAGTACCTCGCCCCGCCCCGTCCCACCACACACACAATTTCCTAGTGACTGAGAACTTGCCTCAGGACTTCTGGACACCAGGTTTCTTTATAGGAGTAGCAATGGTAGGTATGGCCGCTATAAGTTTTTCTGCATTAATATTGTGGACAATAGGAGTATATATGTTTGCATTTTATAGGTTCCTATTGTCCACTTGTTTTACCTAAAAGGTACCAGACTGTTAGCACCTTGCTTTTTGGAATCTATATCTACACCAGTTCCTTAAAAGCAAACTTTCTTTTTTTTCCTTGTTTCTCTCTTTAGTCTTCTGCATCTTGTGTGTATGTACAAGAGTTTATTTATCCAGTCTTCAACTGATGAACATTTAGGGTGTTTCCAATCTTTTGCTATCTTATAAACTATGCTAGAATAAATAACGATGTTATATATCATTTGGCATGTATACAAGTCTGTCTGTAGAATAAATTGACTAATTTGCAGTTCAGACAGTTTTGAGACAATTTCAGTAAATTTAAATAAATAAAAGAGGGTCTCAAAAGTATGAGCCAGGGCATAAAACTGACCATGAATGAAGATTTGAAAAACAAACATCTACACCATCTAGAGATATATTTTAAGTCAAATTAAAAGGGCAAGTTAAACAGAAGGTTCGACACAGCACAGGAAGTAACAGGATTGAACAAAGCCCAGAAACATTTCCACACATATTGACACTTGCTACATGACAGAGGTGGCACTGTAGAGCAGTGGGGACAGGTTGAACTGCTTCAATAAATCATGCAGGAACAACTGATCCAAATTTGAGAAAATGAAAAAGAAAAGACAAATAAATTTGACTACATTAGCCCTGCCCAGGTGGCTCAGTTGGTTGGAGCATTGTCCCGTACACCAAAAGGTTGTGGGTTTGATTCTGGTCAGGGCATGTACCTAGGTTGCAGGTTCAATCCCCAGTCTGGGCACATATGGGAGGCAACTGATCACCGTTTCTCTATCACATTGATGTCCCCCCCCTCTCGTATCAATAAAAATATATCCTTAGGTGAGAATATTTTTAAATGACTACATTAAAATTAAGAATTTCTTTTTGTCTGAAGACACCATAAAGAGAATGAAGAGTAAATCAGAGTAGGGGAAGATGCTTGCAATATAAACCATCGATAAAAGATTAGTATCCAGTATTCAAAGAATGTCTAAAAAGCAATAAAACAGGCAAAATTCACGATCAAAAATTTCACAAAAAGGAAACAAAAGCAGTTACTAATTATATGAAACATAGTGAACCTCATTAGTGATCAGGAAAATGCAAATTAAAATTTCAGTGAGATGGTATGCATAATACAGCCAAAAGATTGCTAACGAATTAAGAATTCTACTAATGCCAATGTTGACATGGACATGGGAAAAATAGAAAGTCTTATACATTGCCTATTGGCAATCAATTGCCAAAATAAATTTGAAGAACATTTTGGCAATGCCTAAAAAGATGCACATCTCCTATGACCCACTCCTGGGGTGTTACACTCCAGTGTAGCTTTTGTATGTATGCTACTGGACACAAGTTCACTAACATTTACAGCAGCACTGTTTATAATAGTACAAAAGTGGAGGAAGAGCTCTAGCTGGTGTGGCTCAGTGGACTGAGAGCAGGCCTGCAAACCAGAGGGTCACGGGTTCGATTCCCAGTCAGGGCACATGCCTGGGTTGTGGGCCAGGTCCCCAGTAGAGGGTGTGCAAGAGGCAACCACACCCTGATGTTTCTCTCCTTCTCTTTCTCCTTCCCTTCTCCTCTGTCTGGAAATAAATAAATATATATATTTTTTAAGTGGAGGAAGGGAAAAAAAGAAAGAAAAGCCTAGAAACAACCTAAATGTCTACTGACATATTGAGAGTGAATCCATAAAGCATGATACATACTCATATACTAATGATATAATCATAGGATAAAATATTTTGCAGCAATATAAAATGAATTATAGCCACACACTTCAATGTTGAGGTATCTTATAACCAATGGAGAGAGAGAGAAGAAAGAAAAGCAGGTTGCAAAGTTGCACTGCAGACTGCCTGCGACTAACAGTCACCTGATGCCTTCCTAGTGACCCCTAGTGACGACCAGAGGCCAGACACCAATATGATTCCATTTTTGTGAGGAAAAACTGAGCAAGATACTGTGTATGTCATAAGGTACAAACAAAAGTAAGGGATCAACGAACAGAAAATATAGGATAATGATTATGGAGGAGAGAGGCTTATGTGGGGAGGGGCACCATGGGCTCCTAAATATTGGTCACACTCTATTTCTTAAACGGAGTAGTAGATACACATGGGAGTTATTTTATCATTATTCTTTACATTGCACATATATCTTAACTATATTGTGTCATATATAATATTTAATAGTTTTTAAAATCCTTCAGCTCTGAAGAGTTAGAGGAGGATGTGCCCCAAGTGTCCCTGGCACCCGCCCCCCCTCGGCCCCCATGGAATCACGCTCACCAGCAATCACAGCCTCACACACACGCATGGACTGACAGGCCTTGAGATGTCACATAGGCAACCAAACAGTGCACACGTTCACACACGGCGGCTCATGCAGTTACAATCGCCAAACTATCCAGATGCAAGGACACGCACCACCCCCTTAAAGACACAATGCAGCACAGAGAGATCATGGCTCCTCTTCCCACAATGACATAGCTGCACAAAGAAACAGGGAGAAACAGCCTCATGAACACACATACAAACTCCTAGTCACCCAGTCCAACAGAACCAAAATGGGATGTGCAGACGGGGATGCAAAGATCACTCCCTCTCCAACAAAAATGAAATCACACGCGCGCGTGCGCGCACACACACACACACAAACACAGACACACCCAAAGGTCACGTCATCGCTATAGGATTCACAAACATGCACACGGTGTTACTGAGAAAATACACACAGAAGCAACCCTAGCATCACACACACTACACACCCGGAACTATAATGGCATTTTTGTATGGACGCTTGGAAGCGCTCACATCAAAGGACACACACTTACAAGGACACCACACCTTCACCGCCACCCCCACCCCATCATCACATCATGACCGCACACAAATCGATGCGCGTACCCTCTTCCTTAATTCGCACTAGTCCCATGGACAGCGCCACCGGCGCCAGGCGGGAGGAATGGGCAGGGCGCAGTTGCTGGCCAAACCCAGGATACCGCCACCCGCACACCCAGAGACCAAGCCTGGCCCCAGGGCCGCTGGCATGGCCTGGGCGCGAACTGGAGACTGGACCCCGGGCCATCCTGGTCAGTGTCTCCGCACCTCCGGGGAGCTGGGGCACGCGAGGCCGAGGTAGCATCCCCCCACCGCCCCCCACTCCTTGCCCTACCGGGGTCGCACCTTTACCGGCCGTGCGGATACAGCCGCGGGCGGCCGAAGTAAGCCCAACAGGAGCAGCACCAAAAGGCCGACGCCCCCGGCCCGCGGCCCGCCGAGCAGTGGCGATCCCGCCATGCTGCCCTAGCGAGCCGGGCTCCGGGCAGGCGGACTGACTGGCAAATGCGCAGAGCCTGGGCTAGAGGGCCAGGCTGCGGTGCTCTGCGGCTGCGCACGCCCAGGCCCCCTGCCATCCCTTGCCCACCCCTTTCCACCACTTGACGCAGGCGCATCCTCTGAGCTCCCGCTGCCCTTCTATTCTGCTGGTCGCCCTGGAGATGCCCAAGGGGCAAGGTGGAGAGCTGGGGACTGTGGTGGCGGTTACCATGGCACTTTGAGGGCAGTTGTCCGGGCAACAGACCTTGCTGTCGCCTTTGCAGACAGGACAGATTGGCTCAGATGAGTGAAATGGGGATCTGGTCCCCACCGCTTCTGCCTTGAGGAAGAGATAAACGACTGTTCACTGGATAAACAGTTACCAGTTACCTCTACGGAATAGGCCCTTTACAGGTCCATGCCATGGTTCAATTCAGGTGATGTGACCATGGACAGGTCAGTTCACCATTTTAAGGCTCAACTCCTCACCTGTATAACTAGTAACTGCCTCTCATAGTGACTTTGGAGGTTTAATAAGAATGGCATTCAGTAGGAGCTCAATAATTGATCCTTTTCATGCTGTCCTTGTCTCTGCTATTACCTTCATCTCTCTATGGCTCTCCATGGTTTCTTGTCCTGTGCTCATAAGTCTCTGTCTCCCTCTCCCATCCCTGTCTCCCTGCCTCTGACTCTCTCTCCTTTTATCTCTACAGCCCTCCTACCTTCCCTGTCTTTATTTTCCTGTCTGTATCTACTTGGTTTTCCACAGCTACATACACAGGTACATAGATAGGTAGGTTTTACCCATACATTGTTCCAGAAAGTATTTCAAGCTACTTAAAATGACACGTCAAAGGGAGAAAAAAAACTTTGGTAAAATCTGTGTATCCATAGGGGCAAAAAATGTTGGGAAGGCAATGTTAGCGGCCATGTCTGGGTGCGGAGATAACTGATGACATGTCACTTTCTCCTGTACACTTTCTTTGTTGTCTGAAAAATGTTGCGATGAATATGTATTACTATTATATCAGATAAAAATAAAGATATTTTTATTTTGGAGTTAAAATGAAGTATGGTAAAAATGGCATAAACTAAAATGAAAACAAGAAAGCCCCATTTATTTTGCTCTGAGTGTATCTAATCCACTGATGCTACCTGCCTCCATGTCCTCAGTATTACAAACAACTTTACAATGAAACTCCTTATATGCTTATGAACCTGAGGATTATATAACCAAGGGACCAAGGGTAGTGTGAGGGACACATGCAGAAGGTGGCTCCCACAATCCTTGCCTTCTGGCATTCACATCCTTGAGTGCATGCATGACTAAAGGGAACCAGATAGACATGAATACATGTATGTAATTATGTTAAAAATGAATTTGAGACAAACATCTTGTCATTTCAAAGGAAGAGACTTTCACTCCTTTGCTGGCTTTGATGAAGCAAGTGGCCACTTTGTGGAACCCCATACAGGAAGGAACAAAGGGTGGCCTCCAGCAGACAGCCAGCCAGAAACTGAAGCCCTCAGTCCAACAACCACAAAAACTAAATTCCCCCACAACCTGAGCTCGGAAGCAGATCCTTCCACATTCAGGCCTCAGATGAAACTGAAGCCCCAGAGAACACCTTCATTTCAGCTTTGTGAGACCCAGAGAACCCAGTTAAACAACACCCTGACTCCCGACCCACAAAAACTGTAAGACAATGTTGTTGTTTAATACTGTTTTAAGCTGAGAAGTTTGTGGTAATATTGTTACACTACAATAGAAAACTAGTATAAATGGGATATATAAGACCTCTATAGAGAAAGTGTTGCCCTGGCTGGTGTAGCTCAGTGGACTGAGCGTGGGCTGTGAACCAGGGGGTCTCCAGTTTGATTCCCAGTCAGGGTGCGTGCCTGCGTTGTGGGCCAGGTCCCCTAGTATGGGGAGCATGGGAGGCAACCACACATTGATGTTTCTCTCCCTCTCTCTCCTTCTCTTCTCTCTCTAAAAATGAATGAATAAAATCTTTAAAAAAAAGAAAGTGTTAAAACTTCATTAAAAGGTACAAAAGATGAACTGAATATATGAAGACACATTTGACACTCTTGGATGAGACAATTTCATATTCTAAAGATTTCAATGATATCCAAATTACTTTCTAATTTCAATATAACCTCAATTTAAATCTCAGCTGAATATGTTAAGGAAAATCAATAAAACTTATTTTAAAACATATATAAAGAGTTTACACAAAACTTGTACATGAATGTTAAAAGCAACATTTTTCATCGTAATCATTAAGTAGAAACAACCCAAATGTCCATCAACTGATGATGAGAGAGAGAGAGAAAGAAAGAAAGAAAAGGAAAGGAAAGGAGAGGGAAAGGAAAGGAAAGGAAAGGAAAGGAAAGGAAAGGAAAGGAAAGGAAAGGAAAGGAAAGGAAAGGAAAGGAAAGGAAAGGAAATAGCCCTGGCTGGTGTGGCTCAGTGGATTGAGTGCCAGCCTGTGAACCAGACGGTCACCAGTTCAATTCCCAGTCAGGGCACAAGCCTGGGTTGCAGGCCTCCAGTGGAGGGCACTTGAGAGGCAACCACACATTGATGTTCCTTTCCCTTCTCTCTAAAAATAAATAAATAAAATCTTTAAAAAAAAAGAAAGAAAAGAAAGGTCTACCACCCATACTGAACGGGGTCTGGGAAAATTTCCCCTGAGAAGGGGTATCAGTGCTGAGAACTAAAGGTTTGGGAAGAGTTACTCAGGGAGATGGATGTAAGGGGACAGCATCTCAGATGGAGGGAAACGCACAGGAACAGGATCTAAGGTGGAGCAGCGTGGCATATTCAAGGAAGTGCAGTGGGGCATGTGAGTTTGAAGCACAGCAGTTATATGTTCTCATTTCTCTCAACTTTTCTGTGAACCTAAAACTGCTCTAAATAAGTAAAGTCTTTTTAAAAAGAGGCTGTTACTCTCTGTGGCCATACCACCCTGAACGCGCCCGATCTCATCTAGTAAGAGGCTGTTATGAAAAGAGCAATCAATAGATACGGGGCTGAATACACAGAATGGACATAACCGAAGACAGAATTAGTAACCTCGAAAACAATTTTGAAGAAACATCTCAAATATGAGGATACCAAAAGACCAAGAGAAAGACAGTAGAAGAGGAAAATTAAAAGCCATGAAAGACTGATGTTGAAAATTCAACACGCACCCTTCCTTTCTTAGTGCATCTGCAATGCTATCCTTATTTAGAATCAGCGTCTCCCTTGAGCACTTCATGTAAATAGTAACCCAGGCCTCCAGACATTACTCTCTAACATTACACCCTGCTCATTCTCTTTATTGCATTCACTGCAGCCTGTATTTATGTATTTGTTACTTGGCTGCTTCTTTTCTCCATTAGAATATGTTTATTGATTTGAGAGAGAGAGAAACATCGATGTGAGAGAAAAACGTCAATCGGCTGCTTCCCAGATGCACTCAGGCCGGGGGTCGAACCCACAACACTTTGGTGGATGGGGCGATGCTCTAAGCAGCTGAGACACCTGGTCAAAGCTAAAAACTCTGTATAGTTTTAAACATCAGAAATTCTATAGCCATTATCATCCATAATCTCTCAAATTTACAAAGACTAAAGTGTTGCCACTAGCCTTGATGGCAATCAGACCTAATCCCTCTGGAGACCGCCTCTAGTGAGTTACTTCTGAGTTAATAACGGAAGCCTCACAGTGGTAATTTCACTTGGAACCATAGAGTCGACCTTGTTAGAGGACAATGGGATTTAATTCTACTTGAGACTCAGATGACGCCTCCACTTGTCTGCATTTCTGATGCAGACAAACAAAGCCTGCCTGCGTGATCAAAGGGAAAACCGCCCTGGAGCCCCAGTGGAAAACACCTTACTAATAGGCTTCAAACTGAGGATTGTTAGGAGTTCTCCAGAAGCTGATGGCTGCAGAGGTGGACAGTTTTTGCCCAAGACCACTGAGCAGGGATAATTTTCTGATATAGTCAATAGTATTGTAATGACTGTGTATATTGTCAGATAGGTAACTAGACTTATCTAGGTGGTCCCTTTATTAGGTACATAAGTGTCCAATCACTGTGTTGTACACCTGAAATTATATAATAGTGTATGTTAACTGTAATTGAAAAATACATTTAAAAAAATTAAATTTCTGATTCTTCAGCACTTTTTTCTTTGTTAATTACACTATTAATTTTAGCTATTATTGTACCTTGTACTCTCTAGTAGCCAAATAAAGTATCTCTCAGTATGATCTCCCTTATTCTCACCCTGTTACCTTTGATCTCTTATGGTTTCCTCTGCCATTTAAGGGGAAAAAAAGCAAACTCTCCTGTGTGTTTTCTCAGACTGGCTACAACTCTGAATTTGATTGCTAAATCAATCTCTCTCCCTCTCTCTCTGTCTGTCTCACACACACACACACACACACACACACACACACACACACACACCCCTACCTGAAACTGACAAAAAATTTAATATGATTGTTCTTTTATTTATTATTATTTAAAAATCCTCACCCAAGGATTTGTTCATTGATTTTAGAGAGAGAGGAAGGGAGAAGGAGACAGAGAAACATACATTGATCAGGCTGCCTCTTGTATGCACCCCAAACCGGGCATCGAACCTGCAACCTACGTATGTGCCCTGACCAGGGAATCGAGCCTGCAGTCTTTTGGTGCATGGGGACAATGCTCCAATCAAGTAAGCCACCCAGCCAAGGTTGTAACTATTCTTTCAAATACCTCAGAAGGGAGTTTTCTTCCTATAGGTCCCTTCTGGTGCTTAACATTTCCCTCAAAAATTAATCTCAAACTTTGATCTTATAAAAATTGGCCATTGGCCTCACAGACTGTTTCTGCTAAGATCAATACAGAATCAGAATCGGCATGACCTAGCCTTTCAGAAATGGGAGCTAACATTGGGGAAGTTTGTTCTGTTTGGAGACACTCCAACTTGTTTTGCTGCTACTGTTTAACTTCACTCAAGAAATACACCGCTCATCCCCTGACTGGTGCGGCTCAGTGGGTTGGGCACCGTCCCACAAACCAAAAAGTCACTGGTTCAATTCCCGGTCAGGGCACATTCCTAGGTTTCAGGCCAGGTCCCCGGGTGGGTACGTGTGAGAGGCAACTGATTGATGTTTCTCTCATACATACGTGTTTCTATCCCTCTCTTTCTTCCTCCCTTCCCCTCTCTAAGAATAAATAAAAAAATATATTTTTAAATATGTTTATTGATTTTAGAGAAAGAGGAAGGGAGAGAGAGAGAGAGAAACATTCATGTGAGAGAGAAACATCGATCAACCACCTCCCACATGCTCTCCAATTGGGGATTGAACCCGCAACCCAGGCATGTGCCCTGACCAGCAATTGAACTCCCAACCTTTTGTTGTACATATGGGATGAAGCTCCAACCAACTGAGCCACCCGGCCAGGACTAAATAAATAAAATATTTTTTTAAAGAGCCCTGATCAGTGTGGCTCACTTGGTTGGAGCATCGTCCCATACACCAAAAGGTTTCAGGTTCGATTCTTGGTCAGGGCACGTACATAGATTGCAGGTTTGGTCCCCATTCGAGGTGTATACAAGAGGCAACTGACTGATGTCTCTCTCTTGCTCGCTCTCTTGCTCTCCCCCTTCCTCGCTCTCTAAAAATCAATAAAAATATCTTTGGGTGAGAATTAAAACATTAAGAAGAAAGAAACTCTGGGTTCTTCCTTTGGCACTGGCAGGAAGTTCAAACCATCCAAAGCTCCAAATGTGTGTGGGACCCTCATCCTGGCCCCACCCACTAAGTGCAATAAAATCCCAAACTAGCCTCCTTTCTTTGCTCTCTCCTGAGAGTCTCATTATATAATAAACCTTTCATATCTTCTTGGTGCCCGTGTGGCATCATCAGGCTTAACATCCAAAGTAAATTTTGTGTGTGTGGGGGGGGCATCCATCCGGCCTCTGCAGGGTGATCACACTAACTTGGGCCCTGGCTGGTATGGCTCAGTGGTTGAGTGTCTGTCCGTGAATCAAGGGGTCGCCGGTTTGATTCCCAGTCAGGGCACATGCCTACGTTGAAGGCTGGGTCCCCAATGGGGGACGCACAAGAGGCAACCACACATTGATGTTTCCCTCTCTTTCTCCTTCCCTTCCCCTTCCCTCTCTAAAAATAAATAAATAAGATCTTTTGCCATGCAGAAGCTTTTTAATTTGATGAGGTCCCATTTGTTGATTCTTTCTTTTATGACCCTTGCTTTAGGGGACACATCATTAAACATGTTGCTGTGAGGAATATCTGATATTTTCCTGCCAATGTTTTCCTCTAGGATTTTTATGGTGTCATGGTGTATATTTAAGTCTTTTATCCACCTTGAATTTGTTTTTGTATATGGTGTAAGTTGGTGGTCGAGTTTCATTTTTTTGCAAGTAGCTGTCCAAACCTCCTTTCTATGCAGCAGAGAGAAAGGAGATCCTACCCTTTGCAACAGCATGGATGGAACTAGAGAGCATTATGCTAAGTGAAATAAGCCAGGCGGTGAGGGAGAAATACCACATGATCTCACCTTTAACTGGAACATAATCAACAAAAGAAAACAGCAAACAAAATACAACCAGAGACAT